>PVJA010019134.1:8633-31919 GCA_004027025.1 Myocastor coypus
AAAAAAAAAAAAAAAAAAAAAAAAACTTGTACATTAGGTTCTACAGAACAGCTCTTTGTATATAGAAATTCTGAAAGAAAAAAAAAAAGAAAGAAATTCTGCTGATTTTTGGAACTCTGTCCCCTCCCCCACATCCCTCTGACTCCTCCCACATCACAGTCATCTCCAGTTGATGGTGGTGTTTCCCACTGCAGCTTGTGGCACACACACACACAGAAAATTTTCTGGTCGGCTCTATATTCCAGTATCTCCAGGAATTTCTATATTTGGGTTCTCTTCCCAATCTGTTTTAAAATAGAGATATTTCAGAACCCGAGTTTGAGTGTCATTAAAATGACAAATTACTAAAAAGCCTTCTTAATGCTTGAACTTATCTTGCCCCAGATGGAAATTGGTGGATGAGATGTGACCTCTCTGGGTCTCCCTGCTTTGAACCACACTCGCACTCACATCCTCAGAGGGTGTAGGGATTCCAGTCCTGCACCCTCGCAGCTTCCCTTACCAAACTGTGCGTCCTACTGCAAGATTGTCACCATCAGCTGGATGTGGTGGCACACATCTGTAGTTCCAGGACTCTGGGAGGCTGAAGCAGGAGGACCACAAGTTTGAATCCAACCTAGGAAACTTAGTAACTTACTAAAACCCTGTCTTTTTTTTTTTTTTTTTTTTTTTTTTCCTCCGTCTTTTGAGACAGGGTCTCACTATGCAGTTCAGGCTGGCCTTGAACTCACTTTTGTGGCCCAGGCTAGTCTCGAACTCACACCAATCCTCTGCCTCAGCCTTCCAAGTGCTGGGATTACAGGCGTGCACCACTACGCCTGGCTCTAAAACCCTGTCTTAAAATTAAAAAAATAAATAAATAAAAAGGGCTAGAGATATATTTCAGTGTAAAGGCCCTGGGTTCAGTCCCTAGTACAATGCAGGTGGGGTGGGGAGTCAACTACAAAATCCAAGTCAATGAGTGACCAAGTATTATTTGGTTGTGTGTAGTTGTGTGTTTAAGTAAATGTTTTATACTGAAAGAGAGAGAGAGAGAGAGAGAGAGAAGAAAAAAAGGAAGGAAGGAAGGAAGGAAGGAAGGAAGGAAGGAAGAAAATGAAGAAGCAGGGCCAGCTGATAGCTCAGCAGACTGAAGCACCTGCTTAGGCAGAGCTCAGAGGCCAGGGTTTGATCCCCCTGACATGTCATGCCAGCCCCACCTGCGGGGCACACTGAGATGACAATTGAGACTGGGCATGGTGCTGCATGCCTGTAACCCCAGCACATGGAAGGCTGAAAACAGGAGAATCACTAAGAGTCCCATCTACATAGTGAGACCCTGTAGACCCTCTCCTAAATACAAGGGGAAAAAAAAGAAATGAAGAAACGATACTATCCCAGGGATATTTATACTGATATTGAAAAAGTGCATAGATTTTTTTTTCTCCAAACTGAGTGGGGGATACCTGGCAGGAGGAAGCAGAACAAAACTAAGTTTTAGAAATTCTGAATCTACTACACTTTGATGTGGAGGAAACTAAGTTTTCAAAAACAGATGCTTCAGTTAATGTTTCCTTTTAGTACTCAATGGTGTGACAAGTGACAAGCATGTCCTTGCCCAGTGATAGCAAACCTTTTAGAGACTGAGTGCCCAACTGTAATCCCAAACCCACTTATTTATCACAAAGTAACAACCCTACAATTAACCTGAATGCGCAAGTTTTAGATAAGAAAAAAAAAACTTACATATTAACATTTTTTGTCTTAAAAACACAGCAACAGAGATTTCAGTGATACACACAGCTTCTTATTAAAAGGTTAAAGTTTGCATTTGGCATATTTTTGCACAGTTAATGTGATCTTTGCTGTGAGCTTTGCTTTTGTATGCATGCTGTTAATCTGTCAGCCCTTGGCTGGGGTAACCGGTCCCATGTGCCAACAGAGAGGGCTCTGAGGGTGCATGGTGACACATAAGCCACAGGTCTGCCACTCTAGTTACTCTTGTGGGGTAGAAAGCTACCTCCAAGCCCAGATCCTGTTCTTATACTTGAGGCCAAAAATTACTCACAAGTTCTTTCTGATGCAAAGATGTCAGCAACTCTGCTGGGGACAGGCTCAGCTGTAAGGAGGATGTAATGCACAACTCAGTGACAGGGAATTGTCCTGGGGGATCCTAGGATCTACACCTATACTGGGCTGCCCACTAGCAATCAGAAAAGACCACCGTGACCTCTGTACAGTTCTGTCCAGCAAGAGTCTTCATTGTTCATTCCCACCTGGGCTGGGATCTTCTGTTCTAGCCCATCCCTGCTGGCAAAACTCACAAGCAGCTCTGATGTTTCCCCTGGACAACTGTCATCATTAAAATGCCCCCTTTTGGCCTGAGAGATAGGTCCGTGGTACAAGTGGCTGCCTGGCAAGTGTGAGGTTGTGAGTTCAAACCCCAATCCCGCCAAAACATAAAAAAAATTAAAAAGCCCTCTTTTCTTAGCCGGGCATGATGGCTCACGCCTGTAATCCCAACACTTGGGAGGCTGAGGCAGGAGGATTGGTGCGAGTTTGAGAACAGCCTGAGCTACAAAAGTGAACTCAAGGCCGGCCTGAACAGCATAGCGAGACCCTGTCTCAAAAAGACCAAAAAAAAAAAAGCCCTCTTTTCTTATTCTGCCTTCTCCAAGCTATTTTCTTTCTTTCTTTCTTTTTTTTTTTTTTTTTTTCCTTTTTGAGACAGGGTCTTGCTATGCAGTTGAGGCTGGCCTTGAGCTCACTTTTGTAGCCCAGGCTGGTCTCGAACTCGCACCAATCCTCCTGCCTCAGCCTCCCGAGTGCTGGGATTATAGGCGTGAGCCACCACACCCAGCTTCCAAGCTATTTTCTAAGCAATTATAGTTGTGTTCCCTTATTCATGGGATGCAGTCCAAGACCCCCAGGGATTGACTAATATCCTGCAAGTTACCACACTCCGTATTATTTGTCCTTACCAAAGACCAAATGTGGTAAGATATTAACAACAAATAATAAAAATAAAACATCATAACAATTTTCCATGACAAAACAATGTACCATGATAAGTGTTTTTGTTTAGTTGACCATGGAAACTAAAGAGTGGCTACTGCCTTGTTTCACCCTGGTGCTCTTTGAGACCTATTACCATGAGCCATTTGGCACTTTTTGAAATGTGGTACAAAAGCTGAGGAGATAACTTGGTGGCCTAAGCACCTGCCTGGCAAGCACAAGGACCCAGGTTTGATCCCCAGTACCCTATGTCATCCTGACGCTGTATGCCATGCCAGCCCCATACTGGTGCAGGCCCCAGGCATCAAACCGGCCACCAAAACTTGGTGTGGTGGTGCACACCTGTAATCCCAGCACTGGAGAGGCTGAGACAGCAGGATCACTACAAGTCCAAGCTACACTGGTAGCAAGACCCTGTACTGAATAAATAAATAAATAATTGAAATGTGGCGTGATATATGCAAGTACATACTTCGTTAAGAATTCTTCACTCAAGAGCCGGACGTGGTGGCTCACGCCTGTAATCCCAGCACTCGGGAGGCTGAGGCAGGAGGATTGGTGCGAGTTCGAGACCAGCCTGGGCTACAAAAGTGAGCTCAGGACCAGCCTCAACTGCATAGTGAGACCCTGTCTCAAAAAGACAAAAAAAAGAATTCTTCACTCAGGGCCGGGGATGTAGCTCAGTGGCGCAGCGCCTGCCTAGCAAGTGCAAGGCCCAGAGTTCGATTCCCGGTACCAAAAAACAAAATAGTAAAAAAACCAAGAAAAGACCCTTTGGAAAAAAAAAAAAAAAAAAACCTTTGAGGCCCAGCAGGATGGCTCAGTGGTCTAGAGCGCCTGCTTAGGAAAGCTTAGGCAGCTGCAGGGACCACAGTTCGATCCCCGGCACAACACGCTGCGCCAGCCCTGTCCTCAGGACAGGCTGAGCTGGCCATAAAAATAAATAAATAAATAAATAAACAAACAAAAGTTCTAAAACAAGAAAATATAAAATAAAATAAAAATTCTTAAAAAAAAATAATTCTTCACTCAAAAAAAAAGAAAAAATTCTTCACTCAGAGTGAGTTTAGATTGTATTCCCTTGGTAACTACTGATGGTAGGCACTTTCCCACATGCCTCTTGACTATTTGTATCTTTTTTTGCAAAATGGTCTGCAGAAATATTTTGCTCATTTTTAAGCTGTGTTTTTGTCTTATTGAATTGTAGAGTGCTTTCTTTTCATGTAACAATAAAAAAACTTTATATGCTGTTAAGAAAAAAATTTAAATTTAAATTTAAAAAAAAATTCTTCACAGAGGCTGGAGAGATAGCTCCGTAGTACAAGTGACTGCTTGGCAAGTATAAAGTTGTGAGTTTGAACCTGAGTCCCACAAAAAAAAAAAAAAAAAAAAAGAATTCTTCACAATTAAAGGGCCGGCCAAGTAGCTCAGCAGTTTAAAGTGCCTGCAAGCAGGCACAAGGGCCAGGGGATCAATCCCTGGACCTGCCATGCCAGCCCCACCCCAAGGTGAGCTGAGATAGCGATTGAGTCTAGGCATGGTGGTGTGCATCTGTAATCCCAGCACTTGGGAGGCTGTAAACAGAAGAATCATTATGAGTCTGATCTAGTAATGAGACCCTGTATTCCTTAAAATACAGGAAAAAAAAAAAAAAAAGAAATTTTCACAATTATACAAGTGGAACCCAGTTGTCTAAACCTCAGAACTTAAGTTTGATCAAAAATATAGTGTGTCAGTGGCTGGGCAGGATGGCTCAGTGGTCTAAAGCCCCTGCTTGGGAAAGCTTGGGCGGCTTCAGGGACCTTGGTTCGATCCCCAGCACCACATGCTGCGCCAGCCCTGCCCTCGGGGCGGGCTAAACCATAAAAATGAGTGAATAAACAAACAAAGGTTCTGAAACAAGAAAAAAATAAATAAATAAAATAAAAAATTCTAAAAAAAAAAAAATATATATATATATAGTGTGTCAGGCTGGGCATGGTGGTGGCACACGCCTGTAATCCCAGCACTTGGGAGGCTGAGGCGGGAGGATCAGTGCGAGTTCAAGACCAGCCTGGGCTACAAAAGTGAGCTCAAGGCCAGCCAGAATTGCATAATGAGACCCTGACTGAAAAAGACACTCACACAAAAAAAAAGTGTCTAAAAAATAACTTGTTACAGTAAAATACACTGCCATTAATCTCCCTCAACATCCTCCTTCTTGTTTAAAACACCATATTCCATTGTTCTTGCCACTTTTTTCTTTTTCTTTTTTTTGCTGAACTGGGGATAAAACTCAGGACCTTGCACTTGCCAGGCAGGTACTTGTGCCCCTGAGCTATCTCCCTGGCCCCTCTTGCCACTTTTTGTAACAGTGCTTTAGTCCTCTTTCCTGAGTATATGGACTCCCACAAAATTCTGAACCAAAGATGGCAGCTGTTTTACCTAGTACATGCTGGGTGATGTGTCAGTTACAAAATGGACACCCCTATTCTCTGCCTTCATACCTCAAATCCCTCCCTTGCTCACATGCCCCAAACACCTGGTCTTCTTTCTGTTCCTCAATCACCCCAAATACTCTTGGCCTCAAGGTTTGAGCCCTTGTTTTCTCTCCCCCTGGAAACTCCCTCTCCCTCCCCAGTGGAATTTCCAGTCATCCCACTGTGTCCTTATCATAGGTCAAAGGGTCACCCCCCACAGAGTTCCCCAACATCACCTTATTTGGATTAGATCCCCCCAGTGTCCTAATCACATCAGTGTATTTTCCTTCTAGTGCTCACCGCCTGATAGCTTTGTTTGTCTTCACTGATGCTGGCCCCTCCCAGAGTATAAAGTCCAAGGAGTCCTTACTGTTTTGGTCACCTGCCCCTGTGGATAATGCTTAGCCCCTGAGAAGCAAGGACATGTATTCATGTGAGGGAGCAGTCCTCGGAAGGTGGCAGGGAGCTGACTGTGGCAGAGAAATCAGCAGGTGCCCTGAGGCAGATGGCCCATCCTAAGAAACTCACTCAGCTGAAACTGGCATGTAGTCTGGCTGACACTGGGGGATGTCAGGATTCGTGACAGGAGCATAAGTCTCTCTGGTCACAGTGTGTGTTTTGTACCTTTTTCCCCTAGTGTGATGAGTAAACATGCTCTGATGTATTGCTGTGGTGAATTACACATAGCAAAGAATTTCCCACCTGAACCATTTTTATGTGACAGTCCAGCGGTGTTAAGCACACCCACACCGTCATGCAGCTGACATGCCATCCACCTCCACAATAAATGTTTTCATTTTCCCAACCAGAATTCTGATCCCCATTAAATACTGGCTCTGCAGCTAATGGCATCCACCCACCCTCCGTAGAACTAGAGGAATCAAGCGCCTGTGTCCTTCTGTAACAGGTTTATTTCTCTCAGCACGATGTCCTTAAAGGTCACAGAGTGGGGCAAGTACTACAACTTCCTTCCCTTCCCCCCAGTTCCCCACTCCCAGGAGGGGAGACAAAACCTAAAGCCTTTGCATGCCTCGCTAGCTAATTTTTGTTTCTTCAGAGACAGGGTCTCTAAATTGCCCAGGCTGGGCTTGAACTTCCGATCCTCAGCCTTCAGCTTCCCAAAGCACTAGTAGTACAGGCAAGCTCCACCACATCCGGCTAGAACTTCCTCTTTTCTTAAACTAAAATAGACATAATGTAAAATACATTGTATTCCTTTCTATGGCAAAATAGTAGTGAACTCCACAATCCATTGGCCTGCCGTGACGTCAAAGGGGCTACCGCAGAGTCCACTGGGCACCGTGGCCCCTGAGGGGAGCTGGGCAGACCCTGCTCCACGGTGGTCGGTAGCCAACACGCACACTTGTGAGCCCCGTTTCCCATGCGAGGGCCCAAGGGACAGAACCTCGCACAGCCAGATGAGGACGGTCTAAGAGGAGGGGACGAAGTAAAGAACCACGGAGTCAGCCTCACCCCTCCTAGAGCGCGCCGCAATGCGCAGGCGCCAGAGGAGCTGCACGCCGGGTCTATGAAGCGCATGCGCTCAGGGCTCCGTTCTCCTAGGTAGCAATCCACTGATCCGGGGTTTGCGACCCACCAGGAGCTCTGTTTATAAACACACTGTGCGGCGCCCGGCGAGGGTAACCCTAAAGGCTGTGGGGTCAGAGGTCAGAGGTCAGTGGCACTGGGGCGCTGGCATGGGGTCTGGTCCTGTCACCCTCACTAGCTGCTGGCTGTGTTGCGTGTCCTGCAGGACGCACTTGCGGCGACCCGGCACTGCTGGGCGCCACGTGGTGCGCACGTGGTCTGACCGGTGCAGCCTTCCCCTCCCCCATGGCGACGGCAGCGCCCTCTGGTGTCGGTCGCTGTCGGGTGCGCCTGCGCAGTACGAAACAGGAAGCCATTTCCGGTGTGGGCGGTGTGTGCTGTTACTCCTCGCGCAGGAGGCGTGGCCCAGGGCACAGGCGTTGGCCTGGCTACAGAGCTGGGGCGGGGCGGGGCTGCAGTGTCCACGTGGTCCCGAAACGGACTGCTTTGCTGCGTCAGTTTAAGCTTTGACTGTTCTGTGTGTCCAGGGTGGGGCTGGGAGCGCTTCTGCACCCTCCCCTCCTGGACTTGCTCCCGGCTGTAACTGTTGAATGCCCTCATCACAGTAACAGATAAAAGAACCAAAGGTCTAAAAAAATGAATAATTAAAATATTCTAGGCCGGGCGTGGTGGCGCACGCCTGTAATCCCAGCACTTGGGAGGCTGAGGCAGGAGGATCGGTGCGAGTTCGAGACCAGCCTGGGCTACAAAAGTGAGCTCAAGGCCAGCCTCAACTGCATACTGAGACCCTGTCTCAAAAAGACAAAAAAAAAATATATATATCTATATATATATATGTATATATATATATTCTAATTTTTTATGTCATCTACTCTTACATATTTATAGGATTGTACACAACACACGATTCTCTAAGTGTTCAGTCATATTTATGTATTCAAGGTAGTGGGAATTGAACTCTGGGCCTTTACAGAGGAAAGGAAGTTCCACCCCCGGCCCCTTTTTATTTTGTATTTTGAGGCAGGGTCTTAGTAATTTATTTAGGCTGAGCTGGAACTTAGGGTGTACTTCTCGCACTCTGTTTTCTGCCCCTTTATGGTAAAAGCTCAGAACTGTACTGCCATGGTCAGTTGCTTTATCAAATTAGGATTCTTCCGATCATCCACTCCAGCATCCAGCAAAGCTTTTTTTTTTTTTTTTTTTTGAGACAGGATTTCTCTATTCAATCCAAGCTAGCCTTGAGCTCACTTTGTACCAGGCTAGTTTCTAACTCACAATGATCTCCTGCCTCAGCCTCTCCAGTTCTGGGATTACTGGTGTGTGCCACCACACCTGGCTTGACTTTTAACAATGACTGTGTGTGAGAACTCACAGCTCCTGCACGTTTATATTTTTTCTCCTGAGCCAGCTACTCAGCACCAGTCTCACCACTGAATGGCCCGTAGCTTCTGAGGTGGCAGTATCCTATTCTTAGCCTGCTGTGCACACAGACACCATCCAAAGTAACCCCTGTTGAGTCACACCTGTGTCACCTGTCCCCTCAAGGGTATTCAGGGCCTGCGACATGCTTTGATCCAGTGCAGTGTGAGTGAGAAAACAGCAGTGGCCTAAGTCTGGTTGCAGTAGATGGAAGGGATCGGGTATTGCTGCCCTCCCCATAATCACAGGACATTAATGAGACCCTATCTTGGCCCCCGTGGTAGGAACACTCCTGCTAGCATGCATAGAAGCCAATAACATGCCATGACCAACTACCAGAGAGCCCCCCCACCTTGATAGGACCTTAAGTGGCCAATAAGACTTCAGGGCAGCCTCCAGCCAATGGTAGAAAAGAGCAGAAACCTTAGTCACAAGCTCACAAGGCAGCACATTCCACCAACAGCCTGTGTGGTCTTGAAGGCAATTCTTGCGCTCCAGGGTCTGATGAGAATGCAGTCTGCCTCACACCTGGGGTGTGGCCACGTGGGACATAGCAGAGGACCCCACTGAGCCGTGGCCATATTCCTGACCCATGGAAGTAGATAATGTGTTGTTGCTTTAAGGGACTAAATCTATGCTTACTATAGCATCCACACTTGCAGTGACTACAGGGCTAGCCTGCTACAGGATGCCACCATCCTGCTAAACTCCATGCCACCTCATCCCCTCCTCCAATTCCTAAGGCTCGGCCCAGCTTCCAATGTGATACCAAGCAGCCCCCCTCGCTGGGTAAATGTTTGCCAGTATCTGCTCCTGGCCACAGGGGCCTGGGCACTCAGCCTTCTGCCCTGCTTCCCATAAGCAGATGTGACCCCACCCTATTAATGTGCTCTGCTCTGCAGGGCCTCACAAAAGAAACAGAGGGTCCCTGGGCCCCATCACCAGCCAGGAGCACTTGGCCCAGGACAGGGGCTCAGCTAATCAGATGGGGGTGTGGAGCAGGCAGGAGGATCTTCCCAAGCCTCGCAAGGTCAAGAGAGGTTGGCCCTGTGAAGTCATAACAGGTCCGGGATAAGGACAGGATTGTAAGCAAGCAGCCCACGGAGGCTTTATTGCTATTTTCTAAGGAACAAAGGGCCTGCTAGCCCCAGGACTTCACGCTGTGGCTCTATTGAAACATGGAGGTGGCTCTCTATTAATCACTCCCTTTGGTGCCTCTGAGGCCAAAAAAGGAATCAAACAAAACCTCTTTTCTAAGCAGGAAGAGCTTTGTGAAGGCCCCTGCTGAAAGATTTCTCTCTCTCTCTCTCTCTCTCTCTCTCTCTCTCTCTCTCTCTCTCTCTCTCACACACACACACACACACACACACACACACACAACACTTAACAAGATGATGCCCGGGCCTCTCAGACTCGCACAAACAAACAAGGGGACTTGCCTAGCTGTGTGCTGAGGGACTTCGTGATGTGACCACTGGTGCTGTGAGCTCAGTGCAGGATGCCAGCTCGGTGAAGGGGTCTCCTCTGCATGTGGCCCCTCCTTTGTCTTTATAAACTGAAAAGACTCAGTTAAATGATTTTTTTTTTTTCTTTTGAAGGTACACATGCTGGGAGCATGGGAAAGAACAAACAGATCCCATTTCTCTTTCCTCTGTTGAACATGACCTTGAGCCATAATATCTCTCTGTCTCTGTCTCCATGTCTCTTGTCTCCCTCTATGTTGCTGTTCTATATTAGCCCCAATAACAAATATTGAATTATTCATTAGTCTATAAATAGGAAGTTTGTTTGGGTTTGTCTTTAAATCAAAGATAGTTCAAATCACCAAGCAATCATTGCCCCAGGCAAGTCCTTATTGCCTCAGGGAGCAGACCTGTTATCTGTGGGTAGTGTTCGGATTGTCCTTGTACAGAGATTTGGCGCCTGTTGGCTCAAACACTGTGCCTGCTAGAATGGGACAGCACACGTCCTGTGTGCCTGAATGGAAGCATGATCAAAAAGGGGAGAAGCTGGCTTGGGACTCATCACGTGACATGCATTCATATATGAGGGCAGAAGTCCATCTAGAACAAGTCTGCACCATTGGCTTGGAAAATCAGGTGAATGAAGAGACAGGAATTAATAGACAAGGCATCATTCTTGGCCTGGCAAGGTAGTAGTGTGCTTCAAAGTATGGATTTTGGCATGGGGTGCAATAGTGAACTGTGGATCCAAACCCTCTGATACAGACCACAGGAGGAAAGGGCTGCAGGTAGCAAAAGTCTATCCTGTGAGAAAAGACCATCAGCAGTGGTGTGGTGACCTTCATAGTACAATGGCTTCTGGCATGTAATATGCACTTAGAAATTATTTCTTCACTGTGTGGCAGAGTATCTCCAGTCCTTCCCTTCCCTGTTCTAAAATCAAGCATCCCCTTTTGTGTGTATCTCTGTGTGACCTCCAGCAACAACACAGACACATTCCATCCCCACAGACCTAGCCAATGCAATACGTGTAGCAGTTCCTAAAGAACATAGCATGTTCTCCTTATATTTCTGCTACCCATGATAAGAACATGCCCTAGCAGCTACTATCCAAGGAAAAGAAGACTTCCAAAAGAAAACTGATGCTAGTCACCAACCCAGACTAGTCCCAGTAGACCCTAGGAGAGCAGCCATCTAGTTACAGATCCCTGATGTAGAAAAGAATGTTTATGATTTAAAACACTACATTAGTAGTTGTTTGTTATGTAGCACTACTGTAGCCTTGGCTAACTTATACATAGTCTCCCTCTCCAGCTCACTGGAGACTGTATCCAACTTTTTACATTGTACCCCATCTGGAGCCAGGGATGCTTTGGGGGGTGTAATAACAATTTTGAATACATTTAGGCACTAATAAAGATCTGCCATTCACTGGATGAAATTGTATCCAACTCTCTACTCAAAGAATCAAAGCCTGCTGTTCTTTTTTTTTTTTTTTTTTCTTGTTTCAGAACTTTTGTTTGTTTGTTTATTTATTTCTTTGTATGGCCGGTTCAGCCTGCCCTGAGGGCAGGGCTGGCACAGCATGTGGTACCGGGGATCAAACCGAGGTCCCTGCAGCCGCCTAAGCTTTCCTAAGCAGGCACTTTAGACCACTGAGCCATCCTGCCGGGCTCCTGCTGTTCTTAAACATGAAGATTATCAAGCTTCCAAACAAGTTCTAGATGAGTGGGTACAGCTCTTAATCCTGTTGCATCGACTGCCCTGGATTAATAACTGCCTGGCAGGTTGGTAAATCATGGGTGAGTCTGGAGGTGCGGCCTTGGGAAATAGATTTGGTCCTTGTCACTGTTTCATGCTCTGCTTCCCAGCCATCGTGAACTAAGTGGCTCTGCTCCACAGCTTTCCATTGATGTCTCTGCCCTGAGGCTGACTCATCATGGACTGAAATCATGAGCAAATTAAACATCTCTTCCTGTAAGTTCTGGAAATTGAGTATCTAGCCTCAGTGACAAGAAAGCTGACCAATACAGTTGGGCTCTGGTCATGGAGAGAAGCAAGGCTTTTGACTTTTGTAAAAGAAGTCAAGATGTACTGTCTAGCCAGTGAATTTGTCCAAGCATGTTAAAAAACTGAAAAAAAAAAAAAATGTTCCTCGGGTAAATGTGATACTTATACACCCCTCTATTCCATAGACATCATTGAACCCCTATTACATGCCAGGAAAAGCAGGTGGGAGACTATCTTAGTTACTTTTTACTCATTGCTGAAACAAATACCCAACACTCAAAATGAAGGAAGGAAAGGTTTATTAGCTCACAGTTACTGGAGGTTTCAGTCCATATTCAGCTGGCCCAAGGCTGAGTGGAACAGGGCAGAGAGCATCCAGTTCATAGTGGTGTAACAGCAACAATCTCCACAGAGGAGACTGACCAAATGGGGAACAGAGAGCAACAGCTCTAGTCTGTCTCTCTGTCTCTCTTTATATTACATTCAGGCTCTCCACCTCAGGCTATCTGCCTTAGGCTACACCCATAATCCCAGAAGTACTCAAAATACATAATCCCAGGGATCATGGATCAAGTCTCAAACTCTAGATCAGTACTAAAATACATTATCCCTGTGACTCATGAGTCAAGTCTCAATCTACAGAAGTCCCCAACCAATGACTGCATGAGGCTTTGGGGGGACAACTAGACATAAACCATGACAGGGACAGTGCACAAAATTGGACACAGCCACTGAGCTGGAGAGATTATGTATGTACTAGTTAGCTGCTGCTGCAGCTAAGGGGTTGGCCTCCATGGCTGAAGACACTGAAATGTCTCCATTGGACCTCCTGAAGCAGGAGCCCAGGGAAGCTCATGATTATCCCAGTCCGCACCCAGTGAGAACCAGGGATACAGGTGTCCACAGGCTGGCATACACACAGGATTTCCTCAACCAGGGAGTGCCATGTATCACTTCTGCATCCTTCAGCAGCCAGGACCCTTAGAGAGTGGTGTGGTGCCCGTCCACACTGGTGAGCCTGTGCCTTCTTTACTCACTCTATCAGGTCAGATGCCAGTCTCTGCCAGAGACAGATTCCTAAGAATATGAAGTGTGAGCAAAACATATAGAAAAGGTTTTTGTTTTGTTTTAATTTTAAAGTCCATTACAGCAAAAGACACATTACCATGAATCCTCTTCAAAATACTTCCCATTGACAGCTGGGCCTGGTGGCACACACCCATAATGACAGCAGTTGGCAGGCTGAGGCAGGAGGATTATTGCAAATTTGAGACCAACCTGGGCTACAAAGTGAGTTCAAGGCCACCCTGAACTGCATAGCAAGAGCCTGTCTCAAAAAGACACATATACACACACCAACAAAAACACCTCCTCTTGCTACAAACACACTTATCCCATCATTCTGGCTGCCTCTGAAGCAGCTCTGGAAGTCCTCTTTCCTGAGAGTCTCTACAAGGTATAATCAAATCTACTGTGGGTGCTACTATCCAGTGCCATTCAATAGAAAGGCAGGTTCATAAAAACTTGACAGTGTATCCTCATCCACCTTTTTCATCAGATCTAGCATCGTGTGAGTTCTGGCTCTGCTCCAAAGCCAAAAGGGAAACATCTTTTTCAATTTGATTTTATTGGTACATTTTTGATATACATAATGATCACATTCATCAAACTGAATATACACCTATACATGACATAATATTGTTTTTGGTCTTTTTGAGATAAAGTCTTACTATGCAGTTCAGGCTGGCCTTGAGCTCACTTTTGTAGCCCAGGCTGGTCTCGAACTCACAGCAATCTTCCTGCCTCAGCCTTCCAAGTGCTGGGATTACAGGTGTGTGCCACCATGCCCAGCAACATAACATTTTTTAGTCTCTTATTTAGTTAGTTCAGGGTCTCACTATGTAGATCCTCCTGTCTCAGCCTTCCCACCACTGGGATTACAGGTATATGCCACCAAGAGCAATTTGTTGGTCGGCCCGGGGTACCTGGAATCATTCCCAAGGCTGGCATGACATGCACCGTGGATCGAACCGAGGTCCTTGCACTTGCCAGGCAGGCATTTAGGGCATGGAGCTATCTCCCCAACCCTATAACCTGTTTTTGTTTTGTTTTTTGTTTTTTGTTTTTTTCCATCATACTACCTTCCCTTCAACCTTACTTTCTCTCCCCACTTACAAAGCTTTGGTAAAACATTTTGAATCAATTCAGGACATCAACGCAGCCACAATACACACCTAAAGATACAAAAGAAAACTTCTAGAACTGCTTCATCAAGTGGCAGAAATAATGGGATAAGCATATTTTTTTAAAGAATTTTTATTTTATTTATTTTTTTTCTTGTTTCAGAACCTTTGTTTGTTTATTCACTCATTTTTATGGCTGGCTCAGCCCACCCCTAGGGCAGGGCTCGCGCAGCACGTGGTGCTGCAGCATGTGGTGCCGGGGATCGAACAGTGGTCCCTGAAGCCGCCCAAGCTTTCGCAAGCAGGCGCTTTAGACCACTGAGCCATCCTGCCAGGCCCCGGGATACACATATTTGAAATGTGTGTGTGAGGGGCTGGGGAAATAGCTCTGTAGCACAAGTGCCTGCCTGGCAAGTGCAAGGTCGCGAGTTTGAACCCCAGTCCCTCAAAATAAGTAAATGAAATTGTGTGTGTGTGTGTGTGTGTGTGTGTGTGTGTGTGTTTCTGAGAGAGATTGATGATAATGTGTTTATTACTATGATAATACTTTTTTTTTTCTTGTTACAGAACCTTTGTTTGTTTATTCACTCATTTTATGGCTGACTCAGCCCACCCCGAGGGCAGGGCTGGCACAGCATGTAGTGCCGGGGATCAAACCACGGTCCCTGAAGCCGCCCAAGCTTTCCCAAACAGGCGCTTTAGACCACTGAACCATCCTGCCGGGCCCATATGATAATACTTTTATTTTAACAATCATATTTTTTTTTAAAATCATACTTCATGACACCAGCTATCTGGGCACCTCTTAACCTGTGAAAGTTACAACATAAAATTAACTATTCCAGGTGCATGGGTAGCATAGCCTTGCATGTACCATGATCAAACAGGACAGTAGCGTCCTCCCATGTCCATTAAAATTATCCCTAAACCAAGCATGGTGGCACAAACCTATAATCCCTGCTACCACAGAGACTAAAGAGAAGGATTATATAAAGCAATCGTTGTTCAAGGCCAGCCTTGGTGACACCATGAGACCCCCATCTCAAAAAAAGAAAGAAAACACTTGTGCAAGATGATGCATGAGATTAATTGCTCTTTTAAATCTGTTTTCTACAAAGAACATGCATTGCAGATCTGAGGAGGAGAAAGGCTGTTTTTAAAATGAAATAGAACAGGAACTGAAACGGCTCTCTAATACTCTTTTCCTCCCATATGCTAGCTTTTTTTTTTTTTTTTTTTTTTTTTTTTTTTTTTGATGATTGACTTCCATGGTCCATTTCAGTTCCCTTTATTCAATCCTCAACTTGCTGGTGGTTGCCTGGTAACACTCATCTTTAATGAGGCCTTTATCTCTCTCTGCCCTTCAGTGACACTGCCTCGCAGAGAAATCTGACAGAGACGACTCTACACCAGAACAACAACAAAACTCTGAATGAGAGAGGGTATTACTTCCAACTTCCCAAAGCATTGCACTTAATAAATGATACTGGAAAGAATCACAGCTTACACATTCACACTTCTTTGCGTTTGCCCTTCCTCCCAGCTGTGCAAATCTCCCCCTCCACTTCTCCCTCAATCGCTGCTGTCCTATGGTTCTGTTTCCCTGATGCAGCAGAAGATTCCTGGGTGCCTACCAGCAGCCCCTCCTCGCCCTTCCCTCCTCTTGCTGGGAGAACCTAAATTTTACCTAAATGTCCACTTTTCACCAGCTTCAAGAGCTGGAGGCTGTAGTGCCTAAGAAAAAAATCACAATGAAGCTATGTGGGGTGGCCTCAAATGGTCTGTAGCAACTGGTTTGTGCATGGACACATGAGATCATTTTGGCCACGGAGACAAGACAGGAAGTGTGTCAGGCTTGGGGAGCAACTGAGAACAGCATCAGTATTCTGAAAAAGAGACCCAGGAAGTAAGAGCCATCTCCAGGCTCTGGTTTGTGAAAATGAAAGTTCCTGGGATGCACCTTGGAGTGGCTGGGGCCCACTCGCTGAGTACACGAGCTGTGAGGTGAGCAGAAAACAAGACCTGAGGACTCCTCCGGCCTCAACCCCCCAACATAGCTCAGCAACCCATGTGGCATCACCTCCCTCAATCTTGGTTTATGCTTGCAATCCTGGTGAGATTAGAGCAAGGCACCAGTTTACACTCATAAGTGTTCCCTCTCCAGATGATTTGTAAGGTGGTCATTATTGTGAGTTAAATTGTGTCCCCTCAAATTCATGTGCTGAAATCGTAAACAACAGATTCTATGATAACTCAAAATGTGGCCTTATTTGGGAATAGATTCACTCCTATTCCCATGTAATTAGTCAGGGTAAGGTTGTATTGGAGTAAGCTGAGCTCTAACAGAGCAATATGACTAGTGTTCTTATAAAAAAAAAAAAAAAAAGGAAAGAAACCCAGATACTTGGGAGACTGAGGTGGGACTACAATTTCAAAGCCAACCTGGGAAACTTAGCAAGGTACTGCCTCAAAAATAGAACACGAAAAGGTTGATGGATATAGCTTGGAGAAATTGAACCTGTGTCTCACAACATAAATAAAAAATCAATTCCAGGTATATTACAAAAATTAAATGGGAGAAACAAAACTATGAAGTTTTAAACAGCCACTGTAAAAATATCTCACAGGGCTGCATAGAGAATAATTCTTGAGAGCCAGGCATGGTGGTGCACACCTATAATCCCAGCACTTGGGAGGTTGAGGCAGGAGGATCAGTGCAAGTTCCAGATCAGCCTGCACCACAAAAGTGAGCTCAAGGCCAGCCTGAACTGCATAGCGAGACCCTGTCTCAAAAAGACAAAAAGGGGGCCAGGGAAATATCTCAGTAGAGTAAGTGCTTGCTTGGCAAGCACAAGGGCCTGAGTTCAGTCCCTGGTCCCACAAAAAAAAAAAAAAAGAAAGAAAGAAAAGAAAGAGAGCCAGCGAGATAGCTCAGCAGTCTAAAGTGCCTGCTTGGGCAAGCTTAGGCAGCTGCAGGGACCATGGTTCAATCCCCAGCACCACATGCTCTGCCAGCCCCACCCTCAGGGCAGGGTGAGTCAGCCATAACATAGATAAAAAGAGAGAATAGTTTTTTAAAGAAGTCCTGAAAAGCACTAATCATAAAGGAAAACAGTGATCACATTGACTGAACTAAAATTAAGTTTATCAAAGCATAGCAAGAAAAAGAAATTGAAAGTGAAAATTGGGGCTGGGGAGATAACTCTGGTCTAAATGCCTTCCTGGCAAGAGCAAGGACCCAGGTTTCATCCCTGGTACCACATACCTTATGGCCCACACCATGCTTACCACTGAGACTGGGCATGGTGGCACATGCCTATAATCCCAGCACCAGGAAGGCTGAGTGCTACAAGTCCAAGCTGTGTAGGGAAACCCTGTACTAAGTAAATCTAAACAGAAAGTAAAAATCATAGAGTGGTGGACAAGTGCACCAACATGTCTTATCATCAAGGACTGCCTGTCCAACTGTTCTATGAACTTCAAACACATAAGAAGAAAACAGATGATGCAGTGGGGAACCGGGGCAGAGACCAGAACAGACAACTGAAGAACTCTTGACAGCCAAAGAGCTCTGCTCAAACCCCTTAGATTTCTGCAAACTCCTACTACAACTGTACCAAGATAGAATTACAACCTCTAAGACTGGTTCAAATCACAGGGAGACTGAAAAAGATGTAGAGCAATGAGAACTCTTTTATTTTTGTAAGGGAGGACAGGTTCTCCCTATGTAGCTCAGGTTGGCCTTGAACTCATTTTGTAGACCAGGTTGGTCTCAAACTCAAAACAATCCTCCTGCCTCAGCCTCCTGAGTGCTGGGATTACAGGCGTGCATCACCGTGCCTGAATGAGCAATGAAAGCTCTTACTACAGATAGGAGGGTACACTGACACAATGACTTTGAGAAAGTCTTCAGCATTATTTTGGAAATTTGAACTCAATTATGTTACATGACAGCACATCCACTTCCAGCTATGTCATTTAGAACAGTACCTCTAAACCTCAGCATGTGCCTGGATCTCCTGGAGGGCTCTGGGCCCTAACTGCAGCTTCGGAGCCAGGCAGTCTGTGGCAGGGCCTGCACGTGCATTTCCAGCCAGTCCCTGTGCCATGGCACTCTTCTGTGGGTTACAACTTGTGGACCTCCACCGTGGAGGGAAATGTGTGCATGTGACGAAGGGTACAACATGTGATTGAAAGTATGGTGTGTGCTTAAAATTTACAAGATATTACAACAGAAGGCCTCCTCGAAAGACTCTTCCGGGATTTGAACACACTCATTTTGTCAGTTTTGCCACTTTCTGAGCGCTTCTAGGGGGCCTTTCTCACGAATGTGTCTGGTCCTGCGGTCATGGCTGCTCTCATACCCTGAATCAATTCAAAATGTTTCCCTTCAATGGTTATTTTGACCTTGAGGAGGAGCCACAAGTCACACAGCACCAGACCCAGTGAATAATGTGTTTGAGGACGCACCACCAAATTTTTCTGAGTCTGCTTTTCTTTGGATGGTGCTCAGCAGCAGCACTCATCATAGGTTTTGTTTTGTTTTGAGTACACATTTGTGAACACTTTATTTATTTATTTATTTTGTCTTTTTGAGACAGGGTCTTGCTATGCAGTTCAGGCTGGCCTTGAGCCCATTTTTGTAGCCCAGGCTGGTCTCGAACTTGCACGGATCCTCCTGCCTCAGCCTCCTGAGTGCTGGGATTACAGCCGTGCGTCACCATGCCCGGCTCTGTGAACACTTTAAACCATTCTGTGTAGAACTTCTTCTAAAGAAACAAATTCAAGACAGAAATCTCCCAGCAGGTAACAAAATACTGGTTAAATTCCTCTCCATCAGGAAAACTTGCTTCCATAAAACAGTCCAACAGCTGGAAGCCCAGTCTCTCAGGATTAAAACAGTTGCATGGCAGTCACTATTCTTTGTTCCATATGCACAATGAACGCAATGACGTGGTCATAACTGAATCCAAGTAATTCAGTCCCGCAACTTTCAAGAGCGGGTGTGAAATGTCATCAATGCCGAAGCACCTGAGGGCTCCTAGATCCCAGGCCAGTCTGCAGTCACACCATGAATTCTGGGAAGGAATCTCTGATTTCCTGTCATCTGCACTGTGGCTTCATACCCAAGCAGAAGGCTAGGGGGCCTTTCTCCCAGAGGACCAGAATGTTTGCACAGCAAATTTAATAAGCTAAGAATGCAGCAGTGAAGAGCCACCAAAGAACAAGAGTCCTCCCTATAGGGTGCTCTTTTAAAACTAATACTACATTTAAGGGTTACATGGGGATCAAAGCATTTCACAAACACAGCGATGCACACAAGGTCCTGGAGTGGCATCGACAAACAATTCTCTTTTCATTGTGTTTTTGAGGAGCAATTACATCCAGCATGAGAAAGCTGGAGGAGCGCTCATGACAAAGTGACTAGCTCTGCAGTAGCCGCTCACTGAGACGCAGTCTGAGGTGCCACCGCCCAGGCCTTGATCTCTTTCTGCTCTTGGGGTCCCAAGGGAGCAAGTCCTGGTAGTGCTGGCTGGCTTCCACTTCTCAGTTTGCAAATGAGGAAGTTAGGCTTTCTGGAAATGACAGAAATCAAGAGGGGAAATCCTAACAAAAATACTCTATCCTAGCACTCACTCTTGACAGCCTTCATTTTGTTGTCATTGTCTAGATGTGTGGTCACACCTCAGAAAGACACTCAGGAAAGAGGGCTTCCAGAACTGCTCCAGAAAGTGGCCAGAATACTTGGATAAATGTGTTCAAAGCAAGGAGGAGCCTTTTGAGGGAGATTCATGGCAATGTGTCCTTCACTGTAACAATTTTTTTTTTCTTTTTTTTTTTTTTTTGTACAGGACCAAGGTTCAAACTCACAACCTTGCACTTTCCAGGCAGGCACTTGTGCCATGGAGCTATCTCCCCAGCCCCTAACAAAATGTGTTTTAATTTAAATATTCATCCTATGTTTCAGTGATCCCTTGTACATGAACTGGCCACAGAAAGGTGGCATAAGATACTCATTAACACTTAAAGGAGTAAATGCAGTACATGTACACCATGGAATCCCATGGTACATGGGAAATGAATTAATGACAGCCACATGCAAAACACAGGTGCAATTCCAATCAGTTCCTAAAGCCAGACACAAAAGACTACATACAGTATTAAAAAAAAAAAAAAAAAACTCACAAAAAGTTATTTAAAGGTTTGGGGATATAGTGGAATACAAAAATAAATTTAAAAGTCTAAATTGAAAAAGTGCCTCTTTTAGCTGGGCGTGGTGGCGCACGCCTGTAATCCCAGTACTTGGGAGGCTGAGGCAGGAGGATCAGTGTGAGTTTGAGACCAGCCAGGGCTACAAAAAGTGAGCTCAAGGCCAGGCTGAACTGCATAGAAAGACCCCATCTCAAAAAGACAAAAAAAAAAAAGAAAGAAAGAAAAGAAAAGGTACTTCTTTTAAATGTTTTTCAATGTTTGTCTAGCATGGTGGAATCCCTGGGTTTGATCTTTAGTGTTAAAAATGTCTAGAAGAAGTAAAGTCAAACAACTCTAAGGAAAAACAAGGAAATATTGTCAATGGTAGTATGATGGTTTTCTGGAGAAAAATAATCATACCGTTTATTAAGTTATGGCTTTCTAGTTCCAAGCCCGTATTTGTAGTCTGGGCACTGTGACACAGGGCTTTGGCCTGCACTCACCTGTCTGTGGAGACAACCTCTTGGGCTTTTCCAGTAGGTGGCGCTAGAGAAAGATTGCCGAGCTGAACAGGAAGGAAGGACTTTCTCACCTCTTCTGCCCTCTGGGGTGTCTCCCTGTTTTCTGTCCCTGTGAGTTTGATCCTAGCAAGCCTTCTTTACGTTACACCATCAGTTATTTCCTGCACCAGTTATTAAGTTTTGTGTGCCATTTCTCTAACACTTTCCAGAAACAGCTTCATTTTGACTCCTCAAAGTCACCAGCACCAGCTAGCCACCCTCCAACTAGAATTTCAGTTCCTCTGACTTCCTAAATTTCAAACATTCCATCCTCTTTGCTTTCTCTGCTCCACCCACCCTTCCCTAGGAAAAATGCCTCCCTCATCCAGTTGCTACCTCCAAGGACACATAGCTCTTTCATTTACCAGGTTCACAAGTTCTTTATGTCAAGTTCTTTCCATCAGCTTGGTGGGTTTCTTTTTCACACTTGGTACTTCATGGTCACCTCCCTGCAGCAAGAGAGGGACAGACAAGAGGACAATGACACTTGTTAACTGCATTGCCCTGTTAAAGAATCGGCCACCAGATTGACCAGTGTTCCCTTTGGTCCTATATCTATCCTGCAGAATTCCCTGGGATGCAGGACTTTTCATTACTAAGACCAAGAAAAACTGAGCAACCTGGGGTGAGTTGTTCATCCTTCAGCATGTTAATCTTCGTCTGTGGTCATGCTGGGTTTCCAGGAAGGCTGGGAGATACAGATCTGTAGCTGAGCTCATTACAACTCCAGGCAAATCTGGAGTTGTTATTAGGAGGAAGGTCAGAGTGGTACTGGGGAAGCACCTAGTGGTTCTGCCCTTTTAACCCCAGACTATAATCATGAACCACTTCACAACATTGCCTGAGATCACACGGCTGTCATGAGTTGTAACCAGAGCCAGGTCTTCTGCTGCTGATCTCCCTCACGACATACTTCCTATTTTCTTCACATAGTGATTTATTCTTTCTGGCGGTCTTAGAGAGGAGATCATTTAGCTCTCCCCACCCCACCAACTCAGAACTAAGGACTGGACTCGGCCTTTGCACTGCACTATGTCCTTAGTCCTTTTTCTACATTTTAAAAATTTTATTTATTTATTTATTTATTTATTTTGTCTTTCTGAGACAGGGCCTCACTATGCAGTTCAGGCTGGCCTTGAGTTCAGTTTTGTAGCCCAGGCTGATCCCGAACTGTCACTGATCCTCCTGCCTCAGCCTCCCGAGTGCTGGGATTACAGGCGTGCGCCACCACGCCCGACTTCTACATTTTATTTTGTGACAGGGTCTCGATGAGTCACTAAATTGTCCAAGCTGAGCTTGACTTGTGCCCTTCCTGCTTCAGCCTCCCAGGGCTGGGAGTACAGGTGTGTGCCACCATAACCAGCTCTTTGAGCAATTTAAATCATCAGTGACCAATCAAATTTTGCTTGCAAAGCAAAACTCCCTACCTTTGGTTGGTTACTGAAAGAAAGTGCTCAGCAATGGAATTGTGGCTATTTTACATAAGCTCCATTTTCTTCCCATGCTTATTGTTAAGCTTGGCTCTTTCTGAGTGGGAATATGGGTTTTAAAGTGTTCGTCTTTTTTTTGTTTTAAGAATTTTTGTTTTATTTATTTATTTATTTTCTTGTTTCAGAACCTTTGTTTAGTCACTCATTTTTATGGCCGGCTCAGCCCACCTCAAGGGCAGGGCTGGCACAGCATGTGGTGCCAGGGATCGAACCGTGGTCCCTGAAGCTGCCCAAGCTTTCCCAAGCAGGCGCTTTAGACCATTGAACCATCCCGCTGGGCCCCTAAACTGTTAGTCTTGAAAAGGGTTCAGAGTCCACTAAACTGTACTACCGTTTTATTATATAAGTACTGGTTGCTTTTCTCAGACAGTTATTATCCTTTTACCCTGGATGTCTTTATTCTTGAAATCCTTTAGTACCTGAATTTCCTGTTATTGACTTAGTAGGAAAATTCTTTGCTGGGGAGAGATTCAAATCCAGTAAATCCATACTGTGGTTTTTCACTTTCATTTCTACTACGGGCTGCTTAGCTTTATGACATTAATACACATAAAAGGAGGGAGGGAAAAGATGTCATATAGATTTAATCTTTTTTTTTTTTTTTTTTTTTTGCTAAATTAAACTTTATAAGACTCTTTGCCAGCATGTGTATTTTCCCCTTTGAAGCATTAATAAGCTAAACCAAAGAGAAAAAAATATGAGCCGTGGGTATTAGACAGGCCTGCACATTTCACATACACTGTATGGCTGCCCCCCACATTCAAGGGGTTCCATATTTTCAAGGTACCAGCAATGCAAGAGGCTGCAGCTCATCTGTTTTCAATTACCCTGGCACTGTGTGTGTTTAGTACATCCACACTCTTTATAAATGGCTGAGAGTTGGGCTGGAGGCCAAGGCTTCTCAAATTCCATTTCCTTCTGCAAGATACAGGTTTCTCCATAGATGCGGGAAGCTGCATTTGCCTTTT
>PVJA010019135.1:0-38856 GCA_004027025.1 Myocastor coypus
CAACCCTGGTAGACTCAGAAAGTTCTATGAACAGTGTCTTGATGGTGCTGAGTCACAAGTCTTGTCCCTGCATGCTGTAAAGCAGACACAGGCCGTAGGAGCGGGGGGGAGGGGTGGCAGGAACGCTGCTGGGGGGCCGTGTGGGTGTTCCCTGGAAGGAGCTCAGTCATCCTTCTTTCTTAAGATTTATTTTATTTTATTTTTTTATATTATGGCTCGCTCGGCCTGACCTGGGGTGGGGCTGGCACAGCATGCGGTGCTGGGGATTGAACCGTGGTCCCTGTGGTTGCTTAAGCTTGCCTAAGCAGGCGCTTTAGGCCGCTGAGCCATCTCGCTGGAGCTCAGTCACCTCTGAGCTGTTTTCCCTGGGGTTCTCTGCCCACATCCCTTAGGTCTCCCAGGCTGCTGTTGCCTCAGCAGGTGGCAGTAGACACACTCGGCAAGGAGGTGTCCCTGTGCTTTATGAAGCGTGCCCGGCAGGGTGCGTGCCCCGTGGGCAGGACCATAGGCTCTGTGCTTCCTGGGTGGGAAAAGGCTTATTTCTGCCGCCCTATGTATCCTTTTGAAGAGTGACACACCAGAGGAATGTGGGGAATAACTAAAATTAACTAGGTCAATAATTTATAACCTAACCTAATTAACAAAGGCAGGCGATTATCAGTATTTCATTGTTTATATTTTGGATTCCAAACTATCTCTGTTCATTACCTCTGCCTGGTATTGATTTCTAATGCTTATAGTTACATATATATATATATATATATATATATATATATATATACATATATATATATTGCATACAATATCATATTTTGTACAACTACATTTCTAAAACTATTCACTGATATTTTATCCATAACTTATACTGACATTTATTTAATTTTTTATGTATTTGGTACACAGTCTCACTACATGGCTCAGACTTACAGTAATCCCCTTTTCAGCCTCCCCAGTGCTGGGATTCCAGGCATGTGCCACCAGGCCCAGTCTTATGTTTCCATTTTTTTAAAAACACAAATGCAACAGGACATGAAATAATTCAACATATAAAAATACATTTTTTTTTTTAATGTAAAACAACTCACTCAGTTCCTTGGAATGAGTAACCTAACACACCTGGGCCTGTCTCTGCTTGGGATGGACATTCAGGGCTGTGAGATCAAACAGAGCCATAAGAATTTGATTGGTGGAAACTGCTGCTGCCGTGTGCTTGCTTGGGTTGCATGCCAAGTGCGCCCGGAAGGCAGTGGGCAGTGCAGCATCGTGGAGCATGTGGTGCACGTGTGAGAGCCCTGGCCAGGGAGGCTGCAAGGGCACCCTGGTGGGTGCCTGTTCTGGCAGGCTGCTGTCTCAAGAGCTCCATAGGCCAGGAGGGCAGCCTTCTCAGGCCAGCTGCGGGCTGTGGGCAGACCTCTCTAGGAGGGTCTGTGAGGTCATCCCTGCAGGCAGCCTGGGCAGCTGGAGATGGGCCCACCAGGACCTCTTCAAAGCTGGCTGAAGCTGTAGCCCAGAGCGGCTGGCCTCTTCAAAGCTGAGCCAGCAGCTTCCTCAGGCTGGGGCGAGGAAGCAGCGAGGAGTCCTCATTGCTCATGAAAATTGCATTTGTGCTGCCAACCCACCCTTTCCCCCACCCCCAGGAAGTTTCATTTACAGATGTGAACGTGATGCTGTGATTTTCCTTCACATGCACATGATTTTATATTTCTCTGCCACACCGTTTCACATACAAACCATGGAATGAGTTTGACTAGGTGGAATGGACAACTCTTCATCATTCTTTGTAAATAAAAAGATTTGATTTTTCCACCTGTTATTTGGGAAAGAAATGGAAGACCTCCCTTACAGGAATACGGTACATCTTTCAGAATAAGGGCTGATCTCCTATAACCCTCCTTCGCAGGGGAATAAATAAATGAAGAATTGTCTGTCTTAGAACAGATGGTGACTCCTGCTGAAAGAATTCCTAAAATATCCACTATTTGTAAAAAAGATGGAGGGCTCCTTAAAAACATATTCTATTTCATAATGATGGGATCACCGGTTTTAAGACAGATGTTTCTGTACAACTGAAAAGGAAAATAAAATAAAAATTCAACACGCCCTGCGTTCTGTATTACTCTTGTGAGGACAATATGCAGGGTGTCAATTGTTAAAAAAAATTAATGTTTATTGAAAGTGTTAATATTTAATTGTTTGATCTATCTTATATACCTGTATCTATTATTCTAAACTGACTCAATGATGAAAACATGTAATACACCCATTGGTAAATTTTTCTTGTTTTGAAATTCTATATTATATGTACTCTTACTTGCTACTGTTTTTTTCTATCTTTGTTTCTGCTAGTTTTAGTCTTTAAAATAAAAATAATTTAAAAAGTATAAAGTACAAAAAATTAATTTAAAATTACCAAATCCAGAGAGGCATAAATGAAAGTACAACTGAATCCTCCTTTTGTTTTATATCCTGTTCTGCCTAAGTACCTGTAACTTACTTCTGAAAAGGGCCTGTCCTACTTTCCAGAATGTTCCAAACTATATTTTGAGAACAATAAAGTCTCTGGCTTACAAACAAACAAACAAACAAACAAACATAAAATAAAATAAAAAGTCAAATAAATCTTTGGACTTAATTATGCCAATCTTGTGCATACTTTGAAACATAGGTGAAATGCTTTGGGCAAGGTACCCTAAAATTCGGGTACCTTACTGGTGTCCCCACAGTGTTTCTATGCATCTATGAAGGCACCTTTGTTGTCTCCAGAAGTTTCTCCACAATGAGAGCCTTTGATGGCAGAGCCACTGTCTCACGCAGACAGCTCCTGGCTGCTTTGCCAATGGAGGCTGTAAAACAGTGTGGGTCGTAAGAGGCGTACTGGTCTCAGAGACTCGAGTATGAAAACAGTGTGCATCTGAACATCCACAGACTCATGCTCTCCCCGAGGCCTCTGCCTGTTGGTGCAGGAAGGCAACAGGGAGGTGATGCCATCGGTAAGTGACTTTTGAATAGTGATTGATGAATAATTGTTTCTGACAAATTAAATTAATTGTCTCTTTAGCTTTATACATTAAACTACTGACTCTCAACTAATAGCTCATTCTCTTAGGGTTTCAGTACTACTTATTCTTCAGCAAGGTGCCTACACAATAAGTTCACCCATGGAAGAAGTATTGTAAGATTTCCTGGAGGTCTGTTTGATGGATTTCCCAATAGCACAGAAATGCATTTTTCTGTGTGTGTGCCAGACTTTTAAAGGGGAAAAAAAAATCCTGGGATAGAAGTATTATGATTGTGTAAGGTAAGCAGATTAGAATCAGTGCTTAAATGCATATTAAAGTTGTCTTGTGTGGTGAAGTCTTGATTAATATTCAGAGCTTTTGGCTACAGTTACTTGTTAGACTTAGTAGAACTAGGGCAGGAAAAGGTTAGTTTAGAAAGAACAGGAGCAGGTTGATTCATTTTCTATAAAGAAGAAAATTTGAAAGGAAACTGATTCAGGTAATAAGAAACAAGAAAACGTTATAAAACAAGTTTTCTGTCTTGATAATAAACATATACAAACTTCTATTTTTTATGTATTTGGTACAGGGTCTTACTATGCAGTTTGGACTCATAGTGATCTTCCTTTCTCAGCCTCCTCTGCGCTGGGATTAAAGATGTGTGTCAGTACTCTCGGTCTTGGTGGCCGCCTCAGCATGCCTGGCGGTGGGGCTGGCATGGAGTGTGGTGGTGGGGATCGAACTCTGGTTCTAGGCACGTGCTTAGCCCACTGAGCTATGCTGCTGGCCCTTAGAAACCACTATTGCGATGTGGATTCTTTTACTACTAAATCCCTGAATAGGACTTCACAACTCATTGTGATGCTTTCTCAAAGTTTTCATAGATAAATATACTCAATGACATTTGTTTTGTATTTTTTTAAAGGACATAGAAATGTAGAAAATAGTTTCATATGTATCATTTGATTTACTCCCTATACAACTGGAATTGAAAATCCCAGGCTTTGAAGACTCAACGAAATTCTCATGTCTTAACATTTCTTGCAGGGAATAAGCCCGAATACAGCATATTTCATCAGACCTACACTTACTGAAACAGAGGCTTCCTTTTAGTAAAGTAAATGCATGCAGTATGATTGATAACCAGCTTAATGTAACCTCTCAGTGTCACCCACAGTAAGAACTTACCGCCTCTAAGCCCCCGTGTAAGCCTGCTCAAGATGAAGCACTGAGCCCGCAGCACGATTTACTGCACCGGAGTTCTCATTATTACGGTAGGTTGTCAATTACGGACATTCACTTCTTTGAGCTATCAGGCTATTCTACAAATTCTGGAAAAGTATCGGGCCTCTCAGCAAATAATTGCAATACATTTACATTTCTAAGGTTTTAATATGCTAAAAATATTTTTCTCTTCCGTATTCCTTCTTTATCTTTTATATCACAAGAAGAAAAAATTATATAGTCAAGTTGTATAGCATACTATTTATTTATTTATTTATTTGTTATGGCTGGCTCAGCCTGCCCTGGGAGTAGGGCTGGCGCAGGATGTGGTGCTAGGGATTGAACCGCATTCCCTGTGGTTGTCTAAGCTTGCCTAAGCAGGTGCTTTAGACCACTGAGCCATCTCATTGGCCCCTAGCATACTTATTATTATTATTATTATTATTATTATTATTATTATTACTGAAGTGGAAGCAAGCTTGGGGCCTTGCACTTGCCAGACAGGCACTGTGCCACTGAGCTACATCCCTGGTCCGCAGCATACTATTTATATGTCCACATAGTAATGCTCCACTAATGTATTTTCTGTAATCCATCACAGATAGTTATGTAACGAGCCTCATCATGTGTAATTTCCCTGCTTTATATACACTATATGCTTTTACAGTTCTCAAAAATTACTAGGCACAGTTTTGTGTGCTGTTCAATATCAGATAACTAAGAAGAACAGGTGTTGTTACTGATGAATTACTATCAAATGGGAGCAAATGATATACCATGTGATCTGGATCCAAAACTGGAGATTCAGGGCTGGCCAGATAGCTCAGTGGATTAAAGCACCTACTTAGGCAGACTCAGAGATGGGGGTTCGATCCCCTTGCCGTGCCAGCCCTGCACCCAGGATGAGCTGAGACTGCGATTGAGAATGGACATGGTGGAGCATGCCTGTAATCCCAGCACTTAGGAGGCTGAAAACAGGAGGATCACTACCAGTGCACGCTGTGTAGTGAGGCACAAGGACCCTCCACTGTGAACCTAGGGGAGAGGACGTGGCTCAGGGGCTAGGGCTGCACATGACCAAAGGATGCTGTGTGCACGCAGGAATCCGAAGGGACCCGTCAGCTGCTTAACCAATATTACTAAAAATTCAAAAGTGAGAAACGTTAAAAATAAAATATTTTTGGAACTATTCACTGTATTATCGGGCTCACTCTATGGATGTGTTCAACCTGATGCTAAATAAAATTCAATTTATGATTCAATTGGGACCACTGAAATACCAACATCCGTGTCTTCATTTGCAAGATGGGATGTGACTGAGTGGTGTATATCCTCTTTAGCTCCAATTTCTAGAAGAAGAATAAGCACTGCCAGGCATGTAGGGCTATCAGCTTGGTAAAGCACAAGGCAGTGGGAGGGGACAGGGAGGATAGGATAGCACTGTACTTCGAGGCACGTAGCACTGTGGGTAGAGGTCATTTTATAATGTCTGGGATCACCTATATTTTCTGTGAGAAATGACACAGGCCATAGAAACTGCTTATTAAATATTAAGCCACAGTGATAGTTGAAGGGACAAAAGAATGTGGTTACGTGAAGGACAGCTGTGGTAAGGGGTGGACAGTGTGTGAACATGAATAAACTATTAGCAAAGAATCGATTAGGATCTAGTTTAATAATTCACCACCGAGGTGATTTGTTTTAGGATGAAGTTCTCCTGCTGGAACCTTCTTTCCTCAAATTTTTTGAAGATGTGTGAGTTGTGTTAGGCAGAATTCTTGATTAAATTATGTTTGCTGTAATTCTTGATTGAAGTACACACAAATTAATGACCTCACAGAAAGATAATAGTAAATGGAGAACAAGGATTCTCAATTGGTTAGAACATGATTTCTTAAAGTGGGCATGGCACTAAAGCTTTGAGAAATGTCACTTCACATCTCATCGTTTTAGGTTGTGTAACATGATGTTCTGACCACACATCCAGGAGGAACACCAAGTCCACTGGACATAGAATATTATGAATATTGCCTTGGGGGGGATGGGAACAAGTTTTTAAAAATTAAAACAAATTAGAGAAGGAACTAGTATAGGAAACACAGAATGGTAAACGTATTTTTTTTTTTTAACAGCACAGAAAATGGTTCACACTCTGATACAGTCCTGCCATATTGTAGTAGCCAGAAAACTTGTTACTAATATGAGACTATATATTTCATCAAATTAAATAAAATGGGGGGGCAGGGAGATAGCTCAGTGGAATAAGTGCTTGTCTAGCAAGTACAAGGTCCTGAGTTCAATCCCTGGTACCACAAAAAAGAAGAAGAAGAAGAAGAAGAAGAAGAAGAAGAAGAAGAAGAAGAAGAAGAAGAAGAAGAAGAAGAAGAAGAAGAAGAAGAAGAAGAAGAAGAAGAAGAAGAAGAAAAAAAATTAAATAGAACAGAACAGAGTAATCAGTTATGAAGAGATGCGGAGCTGTGGCAATTGGTGACCTACTGAAGTGACTTGGAAGTGCTGGAGGTGACTAAAAGATTCTGTTAAAAGAATTTTTCCTGCCACAATGATTCTGAAATGATTTTTCCTATGTATCAGTCTTTCTAAATAATGACACTGAGACATGAAGTGAGCATCATTGATTTTTGAATTGAAGGTTATACACTTTGTGAATTTTCTAAGCTTAGCAAAGATAAATTATGGAAGACATATATATATATATATATATATATATATATTACACAGATAGGTATCTATATATTATGCATATATATATTTTGAAACAAAACTTGAATTGTGTGATATACACTTTTAAAGTATTTAATTAAGTGGCTTCTATTAAGTTAAAGTTGGCTAGGCATGTTTATCTACTTCATACTCCTAAATTTCTGTGTAAAAATGTGTATTTTTTCATATTCTATGGGGATTTAAAATTTAGAATATCAATGATTGCTAGAAAATACATTTCCCGTGTTATGTCTAAGAGATTTGACATTCAGATAGATAGTAATGTTAAGCTCAAGTGCCTATGTTATAGGGAATAATATCATTAAGCTTCTGAATACAACAGCACTGTAGCTCTTCTGGAGGGTCAACAGCTTAAGTTGGCAGACCAAAAATTCAAGAAAAAGAAGGGCTATAAGGATAGCCAATATTTTGGCCCTAGCCCTTCAAGATCAATGAGTACTCAGCATATAAAAGAACCTGTACTGTAACATCCTATAGCTTAGTGGTATCCCAAATTTTCTGTACAAGGAGATTATGGGGTCACAGAGGAAAGTGATTGATGATGTACAGTGTGCCTAAGGACAGTCACTTAGAGAAAACATTCTCTCAGAATTTCACAGAGAGCAAATTGGTCAAGCAATGGCCCTAACTCATCCAGATGGCTGGCACTGACAAAAGATCTATGAACAGCTGTTCATGGTTCCAGGGTAAAATCTGAGGGGCTTTGACTGACCCTGTCAGATACAAAAGTTACATTTTTTGTTATATAGGTCTTGCTTTACGTTGGTCTTAACCATCCAGCAGAAAAGTCTAACCATGAGGTGTAAAAAGTAAAGCCATATTAATATGCTGAGCTGTACAAGGCTCAAGTCAACAGCTTCTGACATTGCCAGTTCTGCTGATAACCCACTACTATTATGGACTATTGGACTACATATACAGCTACTTTTTCTTAGTTCAGTGAGAAGAAGGAATTGTACTAATAGTGTTTATACAAGATAGGAAGTCTGCATCTTGTACTCTGAACAAATACTATGAAGACAACAATATGCAATGTATTATTTCTTTTGTCTTCATTAAAACTAATTAAAAATAGAAAAAAATAGAAAAATAAAACAGAATTTCAAAATGGGTGAGTAAAAGAGTTGCAGTAGTCAACATATTGCATATTGTTGTCTTTATAGTCATTTTATATTTTAGGAATAAGTTGCACATTAAATACTTTCCTCATATGACACAAAACATTAATATTCTTTTTAAGGCAACAGGCTTGTAGCTAGGAACACCTTTAAAAGACTTGCTGCCTATTTAAAACATTATGGCACAGGAATCCTGGACAGGAATACCTTCGCTTTTGAACACTATTTCCTTCTTACACCATTAAAGGAAGCACAATCTGTGAGAATAAAGTCAAATCCACAGAGGTGAAGGCAGATTGAATGGCCCTGAAAAATCTCTTTCAATGGCATTGCCTCAGTAGTTCAGGCAGTCAGTAGGACCATGATGGTCCTTCCAGATGTGCCATTGGGTTTCTGTCCATTGAAACAGGGGAGGGGTGGGTCAATGCAAGTCCTGAACATCCAAATTCCTTCTAATCTCCTTTCAAGTAGCTAAGCCCTTCCTTGCCTTCATTTTCCAGGACAGACCAAAAATAGCTAAGCAAGATTGTAATCATTGACAGCCAAAGAAATGGCCATGCAAGAAGACAGCATAACTCCAACATCACAGCATCTATGGCCTTCAAGCAAGCCTGATCCTTTCTCACCCCAGTCACACACAGGCAGCTCCGTGGTTAAACTTCCAACAGTGGAGAAGGACTCAAAATCTCTACATTTTTATTATAAATATCATCAATAGGAATGCAGATCAAGATTTCTCAAGGATTAAAAGTGATTACTATAGATGAAGATAGTAGAACTTTTTGTAATGAGAAGTTGGAACTCTCAAAGGAAGGACAGCTTAGAAGGAGCGGAAGTGTTGGGGTCCATGATGCCCTTGGGAAACTCACTTTCAGGAGGGCTTAAGCACAACTGCACAGTGTGTTCCATGATGCTTGGTATAATCCATTACCAGAAACCATTTCAATGAGTTATGTGCACTGGTCCCATGTTACTCCTAGTTGTTGCTTTATTACAAAGTAGGTGTGGAAGCAAACATACAACAAAATACTGTCATTAATAGAAACATCACTTGTGGGTTCCCAAATGCAGAAGCCAAGCATAAAATAGGGAGATCACTTTAAAAATAACATTGTCTATTATTTTCTTAAATCACAGAATTAAACATGCACAACTGTTTCCTGGGTTAGAATGATAACGCAACACTGGCATGAGCCTATAGCAGCCTCCTAAATATGTTACTAAAGCCAGAATGTTTCATGCATACATACACACATACTTATGCCTATATGTGGGAACATGTATCTACATATAAGTACATATATGTCATACATAGCATCTGTGTATATCAATGAACACATGTCAGTCTGTGTGTCTCATATATCTGCTGTCTCTCCTAGAGCTGGGAAGATACGAGCCCACCACAGGAATGCAGTTGCAGAAGGTGGAAAGCAAATGGGCATGCACTGGCTTAGTAGATCTGAGAATAACAGGTCAGGGCCTGTCAGTCTGAAATGATGAGGACCAACCCAACCGACCCAGGGATGGGGAAAGTAAGGACCATGGCGCCAATGCTGTTTGTCAGATAGCAGGTCTGTTGAGTCCTTTTCCGACCTTGTGGCTGACTGATTTCACCTCCCTCACCCTGAGGGATAATGGGAAGTTTATTCTCCACACTGAGCAATACTAAGCAGAGTCAAGGACATGGACAACATGTGCGATATCAGGATTATTTTCTTAATTCTTCTTGCAAATGGCTCCATGGTTGCTGGCATCAAGCTTGGCATCCTCCAGGCAAGAAATTAGGAAATGCATGTTTAGAGAACCTGACCAGTGTAAAGGAAAGACTAAAATTCTTGATAGGCAATACTGAGTCTAAAACTGGACTACCCTGTCTCTTTCATGGGAGAGTGATCAAATATTTCATTTTTTCCAAACAAAGATGCAAATGGTAGTGAAATGGAGAGCTATTTTCTTAGTTACTTGTGTCATTGCTGAGACAAAATATCTAATATTCAAAGATAAAAAAGGTAGACATTTATAGTGTCCTATAGCATGGACTCTTTTCAGTCCATAGTCAGCTGGCGCCAAGGCAGGGCAGCACTGCAGAGGGGCACATGTAGGGGAAATAGCCCACGGCAAGCAGGGCATGCACAAGGCAAACAGCAAGCCAAGGACAACCATGACACTAGTCCTCTTACTGTGCCCCATGTTTTACCCTTAAGATGCATAGTACTGACACCCAGAGGAGGGCATGCGTGTACTATCCAGAACTGTGCCAAGTCAGTGAGTGGGCTGATTTAGTTGTCATATATTCTTAAGCCAGCAGCACACATTCTAATCCAGCCATAATAAAAAAAAATCCTACCTCTGACCAGATGAGGTTTGGGAGGGCATCTAGATACAAGCCATGCCACCAACTAATAATTCTACCGGGGCAAGGGGAGTAAAATGAGACTGTACTGGTGGCAGGAAAGTGCTTATTCTACTGAGCTATCTCTCCAGCCCCCAGGATGTTTAATATCGTTAGGGTATAAAAGAAGATGTTGCTTTCCTGAGATGATAAACTAGAATGCTGCTGAATAGGAAATTTCTGAAGAGAAAAAAGAACTGAGTGAAAACTGGAACAAAACTCATTTTGGCAAGAGAGAGTGGAGAAACCATGGGACATAAAATTCACATGTAGGTCAAGATACAAATTTCAGGACATGAACTGACTGTGTGAAAGTGAGCTCTGAGCCTACAGGTGAGGATGAACATGTCTCATGGCAGATCTTTACGAAATTGCAAAACATGCATTACAGAAAGAAAATTCTTACTTTCAGAGAGGATAGGTCATACCATACAATCAAGGAGCTACCAGAGAAGGTCCGATTTATAAAAGGGAAAGCAAAATCAGACTGCATAAAACATCAGCAATGAAAAGGATGACTTTCAGTAAAAGAGAGACAAGGAAATTACTTTTCTTTTTTTTCTGAGATGGATCCCAGGTATGTATTTTTGAGTGGCCTGGACTCACTCCATAGCCCAGGGCAGAGATCTTCCTGCCATGACCTCCACAGTGCATGGATACCAGCAAGTTGGAATCATGAGTGGCCAGCGAAGGACATTCTTAAACAACCTGACTTGGTGGTAGAGAACCCGAACAACAGTTCTTAGTGGATCAAAGACAAATGTCAGCAAAATGCCTACTGTTACTTTACAGACATTTGAAATCTGAAAGCAGGCATGTTAGAATCTGCCCTTGATCTTGACTGTAGACTCATCATCGGTTGCCTACAGCAGCCCTCACGTTCCTTCCGCCTCTCACAGTCCAGCTACTTTACCTTGGCTGGAAGCACTACAGCCACAGTACCTGATCTTGAAGCAAGATGGGCAAACGTGGGCCAGGCAAAAATGGAATGCAACCGAAACACACACAGGCAAACCATGAGTAATAATATTGGTAACCACAGTGCAGATGACAAAGTAAATTCTTACCTAGTCTCACCTTTTAATTTTGTTGGGGCAAAAATCCAAGTAAGAATAGTCTACGAGATGAATAATTATGTGAAGAGAGGTGAAATTATCTGTATGCAAACTAAAGACACGGTTGGCGATTTCTTCCTCGGGGATATCCTTTTCTGAAGTTTTTTTTCTCGCTCTTCATAGATGAGACAGTTACTCTTGGGCAACACGTGTTGACATGATGAGCTTCTTAGGGTTTCTAGCCCTAGCTTCGAGTGTTAAGGCTTCTAATTTCAATCAGTTCCAGGATATATAACCTCAAATATCTTCCCGTGTAGGTAAGATATAGCATCAGTGATGTTTTTAAATTTAACTGTCTTGATTGCAGTAATTAGACAAAGGCATAAGATAAAAAGACAGATTAGCTGCTATAGAAGTTTCTTTCCCTACACTTTCCAGGGACATTCTGTCAGGGCTGTTTATTTGCTTGGAAGGAATGAAGGGCAACCCATAGATGTGCAAAGCCTGGGGTTGGGAGGGACAAGAACACAGTCATTATTGGCTTTAGGCTTTGCCAGAAGAGAGAGATTTCTTAGTTAAAAAGCATGAGATTATTCCTGCGGTTTTGGGGTTTTAATCACAAAGCAATGAGCTGATCTTAATTGGATTTCCCAAGGTGGGTTTTGTTGTGTTCAGTGTTTTATTCATCCTGGCTCATTTTGGTGACTCTACAAGAATTTCAGTCTCCAAACACCAGAGGACACTGATCTTCCTGTCCCCAGTCACAGACAGCGGGAAGGTGCTTTCTGATGTTCAGCAGAGAAATCGCCCCCAAAAGACTGCCTATTGGACATAATGTTTTTTCAGGCGGTGTAAAAATATCGGCTGGCAGGCACATCTGCATCTGGCTACCACGCTGTAGCATCCAGAAGGGACGGAGTTAGCTGGTGGCGATGCAAGTGACTTTGTCTTGATTTTAATTGTTGTCCTTTGCGCCCTGTCCAAGTTTGGCCTGTGGCTTGTGCCTCTCCACGTCTCTGATAGTTTTCTTCTCTCTTTCTTGATTTAAAGTTCAAAAACCATTTGAGACCCTTGGTAGTATTAACCTACCAGTGGGAGTGACGCACAGTGAGGAAGTGAGTTCAAAGAAACCCTGGCACGATGAAGTCATCTATAGATTCGGTGTGAATCCGAAAGACAGTCTTGGGTGAGAGGGTAATCAGTCAGAGAAGAGTTCTTTACGGGCTGTGTTTGATCAGTGAATAGGTTCCTAGATTTTCAATTGAAGCTGTATGAACAAAATTGAATTCAAAGATTTATACTGATTTTGGGCAACTGAAATAGCTGAAGGCGCAGAGCCAGAGGTGCTGAGTGATTACAAAGGTTTATAACAAAGACAGCTTGTGAGAGGGCGACGGAGAGGAGACGCCGTCGCGGGACTGATAGGAGGCAGAGGAGGACGAGTGTGCGCGGGTTAAGTACAGAGGAGGTAAACTGGGTTAGGAGCCAGAAAGAAGACAGAAGAGGCTTTGAAGAGAAAGAATAGGTATGTGGAGGAATGAGATGGAAGAAGCCAGTTTTCTTGATTGTTACTTTACAACCCACCCACGAGAGCTACCGCTCTAACTTAAAGGAAGGAGAAGGGGTAGGATCTAGTTGTGAGCCTTCTAAGCCCTCCCACACAATAGCAGAGTTCTGTGTGTCCTCATTTCTGCCTAAACTCCTTTGAAGGCAAAGAAAGGACACTATAAATATTACAGATCACACCTAATACGACTCCTATAATGTTCTCAGACCAGCTTTTGTTGGACTCAGCTTGGCTTTTCATTGAAAAGCCCTATAGGTACCAGGGATAGAACTGAATTCATTCCCTAAACTTGGGCTGAAGCCTCATAGGATGATGAAGCTAGGACGCAGGAAGGACCCCAGCTATCCCACAAAGCTTTCAGAAAATCACATTAGAGAAAATGTTTCTCGTTGAATTATGAACTAAAAATGATAATAATTACTGAATGGTTGATATGCTGATTTAATTTAAAATGTGTTCTCTGATTAAAAACCCCAAGGCGTTCGTTGGACAATTAAGAAGTAAATAGTTTATAGCAAAAATGCTGTCCAAACCACAGATAATGAGTTGGAGCTGTTTAAGGAAGTTTTGATGATAATGAAGACGTATAAATAAGGAATGACCATTTCACAAAATACATTGCAGCACATACTACAGGATGCCAAGAGTGCTGTTCTTGCACACATGTGAACACACACACACACACACACACACACACACACACACACACACACAGAAAAAATGGCTCTGAATCACACACCCCTGGCTAACAAGGGAATCACCAGTCTACTGCATGCGTGCATAGGATTTAACTTCTTTGAGCTGCAGTCCAATCATCCAAGCAATGGGAAGAATGGCAATGCCATCTCCCTTAGAAGACAGCTGTGAGTTACTGGGGCACTTGGTATGGGGTGCATTCTTAGAGTCTAAGGACTTAGTTTGCCCTTAAAAACACATGAGGTAAGATGAGTAAGATGCAAAATCATGACCCTGTATTTCCTAACATATTAATCATTTTTATTTCTGCCTGTCAAGAAATGTAACTTTTGCTTTTATTGCTATATGTTCTCCTATTATGTGATGTTAGCGAAGCTTAAAGTTTTATGAAATGTGGCATATTGGTGAACAGATAGGGTTAACTCTTGCTGGAGTTATACATAATGTACAGAGGAACACAAGTGCCATGGTTTGTATCTAGTTGTCCCCCTCAGAGCCTCACGTAGTCATTGGGGTAGACGGCTAGAGTTTATGATTACTTCATGATGCCATGCTGGGATTCTGGGTGTGAGTGCTGCTGAGATGATGGGTGTGAAGGCAACATAGGGGCTTGTGCTCTGCCTCTGCCACAGCCACTGCTCCTCTGCTTTGGTTTTTACTGTTCCACTGTATTCTACCACCGTGAACTGCTACTCTCTGCCTGCCATGTGCCACTCTGCCTTGGAGTCAGCTGAGTATGGACTGAATCCTTCACAAACAGTGAGCTAAATAAGCCCTTCCTTCCTTAATTCTGGTTGTTGGGTATTTTGTCCCAGCAATGAGAAACAAGTAACCCAGACAATAGGTAAGTGTAAGCAGAACTGCAAGATGGTCTTTGAGATTGCTGCCACCAGGTGGATATAACCTTCTCTCTGTGGTTCTTTTGTGGTACTGGGATTGAACTCAGGAGTTCCACAACCCCAGTCACTTGTTTTATTTTCTTTTTGAGTGTTGACAAAGTGTCATGCTAAGTTCCTAAGTTTCCCAAACTGGGCTTGAACTTTCAATTCTCCTGTCTCAGCCTCCCAGTTCTCTCTCTGAGTGGGTGGGGACTGCCGTTATGGGAGGCTGTTACACTTAGGAGTGAAAGGCTTCACCTCTACAAGGTGAAGGGTGTGCAGATCAGACTAATCAGTTGGCTTTGAGTTAATTCAATGTGTGATGACCTCAGTAGGGAAAAGCTACTAGGTAGACTCTGGAGGAGGTCCTGAGGGGTCCTTCAGTGGTCTGCGGGGTCCTGCTGCCCCTGTAGAGCCCCTTGACTGGGGTTTGTGAGCAGCCACCAGAGGGCGAAAGCCTCTGTAGTCCATACGCTATTAGTATAAATCTCTCTTCTCATTGAACTAAGAGAAAGTAGCTGTATATGTAGTTCAATACTTCATAATGGACAGCAAGACAAGCAGACCTCAGTCTCAAGCCCAAGGGATGGATCTTTGAACATCTTGAAAAAACTTCTAAGGAGAACCCAAGTACCAGAGGACAGTGTAGTCTCAGCCTGGCTGACCGTGAGCCATCAGCTCAGCTCATGAGCCAAGGGGACTATGAGCTAATAAGTGTTACTATGAATATTCATAGTAACTGCATACTACATGGAAGAAGGATGTTGGCTATTCAGGGATGGGGAGTAGGGGTACACTAGTTTATGATACATCCCACTAGATCCCAAATTTGCCACCCTAGTCTCTCTGTCCTAAAGACACTTCACCACTGCAACTCGTGAGAAGCACACTAATAAATAAAATAATATTACTCAGTGCAAGTGCTTAAGAACTTGAGCAACAAGCTCTTTATAAATATTAGATTAAAAAGACATGAGCAGCTTTTACCATTATATAGGATAATAGAATTTGATCAGCTAAATCCCAGGGCTTTATAAAGCACAAATTATGTAAACAAACTTAATGGCTTTCTGATAAAACTGCAAAACCACTGCCGGGAAGGATGCAGGAGGTGTTCTCTATTTGGACTTGAAACTTCCTTTGTTAAAACACAGTTGCTTGCTCAAATTTTATGAAAATTAAGCATAAATGCAAAGAGAGCGTTACAGAGGATATAACTCAGAGGACAGATTGTTAAGGAAAACATTATTTTTGTTTAGGGATAGGCAGTAAGGTTCTGAGGAAGTGTGTTTAAGTATTATTATTATTATTATTATTATTATTATTATTATTATTATTATTACTCAGTAGGCAGTAAGAAGACAATGAAGCCTGAAATACAAAAACTGAGAGTTTCTGCAAAGAGAATATTGGTAGATATGGAAAGAAAACAGAAATGTGAAATTAGAATGTTAGAAAAATATGTATAATTACAGAAGACAAATGCTGGAAATTTGAGATAATATATTTTTTTAAGATTTTAATTTTAAAATTAATTTTAATGGGAAAAAAGCAATGAGACAGTTTCACAATGGGTTAGTAGGGCAGCCACAGTAATTAATTAACACATTGCGTATTGGTGTCTTCATAGTTGTAGTTGTTTAGAGTACGAGATGCAGACATGGTATCTTGTCTATACACTATTAGTACAAATCTCTCTTCTCATTGACCTAAGAGAAAGTGGCTGTATTTGTAGTTCAATAGTTCATAATAGTAGTGAGTTATCAGCAGAACTGAGGTAACATAATTCTTAAAAAATTATAGCACCAGCTTTTCCAAGAAAAGAAAAGACCAGCGGAGGAAAGCCAGGAGAGCTGTGACCACAGTTTGTAATATGTCCTGTCTGGAAAGCAGGCTTTGATTGTCACAGAATGATGAATTCTTTTGCAAACAATTGAGTGAAGATACTTTCTTTTCAATTTTAACTGGGCGGAGCTCAAGTTTCTCTATCATGTAGAGAACCCGTATTTTTCAAGAAATATACCCGAGCCTGCTGTTCACCTACGGGGTCTACAAGGCTCCCTGGATGGCCCATCACTCATGCCCATGCCACGTTTCCTGCGCCCTGGTTGCTACAGTTTGCTGTGCTTTTGTATCCCACCACTAGCACGAAATGCGTCTGCATTGATTAGCGGCTGCTGTCTGTCCTCTAAGGCTTTTTAATCATTCTTCTGGCCTCAAGCAGCCACTGTAACAACCTCACAGGTGACAAATTTTGTCCCAAAGGATTCCAGATGGTCTTCCTTCACTACTCTCAATATTTCATCACCAGAAACCAGATTTCTATCTATTGGATGCTCATTCCTAAGATGCCTTTTCTCTGTTAACATCATGACTCGATGATATTACTGATTCTTATATAATCATAGACTAAAGATTAACCCATTTCTGTCCCTACCCCAAACAGGCCTGGGGAGTTTACTAAGCTGCAAAGTCTGTTTTCAATTTAGATGATATCTAGCACCTTACCTTTAACTAGGTCAAACTGAACTCTTTCTCTTCCTGTGAATCTGTTTTCCTCTTACATTTCCACATCTCCTTAATGGGACTGAACAGTCTCCATGTTATTTGATCCATGTATTTAGAATTTATGATTGAAAACTGTCTGTTGTTAACCACTCTTAATCAATTTGCTGTCAATCGTCCCAGTTCTACTTTTATTCTTTTTATTTATTTATTTTTGGTGCTGGGGATTGAACTTGGGACCTTGCATTTGCCAGGCAGGTGCTTATGCCTGTAAGCTATAATCCTGAGGCCCCGGTTCTACTTTTAAAACAGATCTAAAGTCTATGTACTTCTCACCACTAAATTGACACCAGGCTGGAACACAGAAGGTTTATCTGCACCTTATATGCTTACAGACCCCCTTGGGTCTTACAGTTGACTTTATTTATTTATTGTCTTAAAAAAATTATTTGTTTTGGTACTAGGGATCAAACTCTGAACCTTGTATTGGCCAGAAAGATGCTTATGCTACTAAGCAGTATCCCTGGTCCTAGCTGAATTTAATGAAGACGTAAGTGTATGTATATTAAGAGAAGCCAAAGTCAAGACTCTTATAAATTAACTCAAATTGTGGTAGATTGTACTCCAGTTCTAGTGAGATTAAAATGAAGATCAACAAAAAAGGTTTTGTCATATCGACAGGCGCAGCCATCGGAGACCTCCTGGGCCAGATCTTCAGGGTGTGGATTTCTTCCCCGCCCTCATTTGGATGTGTTGGCTCTGGTGGAAGCTGAAGGAAGTCCAGCTCACAAATTACCATCATCTCTGTACAGGGCACACGCTGTTCTCACATCCCTGCTCTTGTCCCTGACGTTTGGTATCACACCCACCTTGCTGGCTATGCTGAGGGCTTTCACCTGGCCAACCCGCCCACCAACCAGCCCACCCGCCCACCCGCCCACCATTTGGCCCACGCACCACACTGTTGGGACCACAGATTGTAGTTGCATAATCCTATTTGTGCTTGAGAACTACTGAACTAAATTCTCCAGAGGAAGAACCAAAAAGTCTGTAGAAAAAGGGTAATCCTGCCCTGGCCAAAGGAAGAGCTCTGTCACCTGACTCCTGAGCCTGGAGAAGGATGGCAGGTTGATGGCAGGCATGGCTACACTCCTTTGTGCCAGCTGAGTGGCTGTCCGCACAACCCTTGATAGGGCCATGAAGCCTCCTGTTTTCAGGCAAAGCTCCATCCTAGCTCCTGTAATATCGCTTCATAAATACAATAAATTTTTCTAGAAAACAGTGAAGATGAAAATAAGGGAGTAATAAAATGGAATTTTAAACAGGATTAAAAACCCCAGCCATATTTAGGAAGTACTGGCTTCAAAGAGATTCTAGTCTGAACCTTTCCTATGGCCAGGTGACTTAAATTTTGGCACCATTGAAAATTAATAATAATGATGGTGATGATGGTGATGAAGATGATGGTGTTGGTGGTGGTGGTGGTACCTTACTCTTAAGTAATCTTTTATTGTGTGTGAGCCAATATGCTAAGATTCATCTGTGGTTCTCTTATTTTGTTCAGACAATAATCTATGAGATAGGTGTGATTTCGAATTCATTTTAAAGCTAAACGTACTGGGGCCTTTTGGGTTAACTAAGGCCCCTAAGATTACACACTTGGTGACTAATGTAGTCAGAATACAAACCCAGATGTATGAATAAAGAATCGATGGCTCTTGACATGTGATAAATGCTCACATATAGCGGTCATTGCCAGTAGCATCATATTATCTCTATGCTCAGCACCATTTGCCTCAACACTTCACTTCAAAAAATCACTCATTCATTCATTCATTCATTCATTCACTTATTGATCTACCCATTCATCCATTCGTCCATTCATACCCATCCAGTACAGGATCTCACTATACATCTCAGGCTCATAGTGATCCTCCTGTCTCAGTCTCCCCAGGACTGGGTTTACAGGCATATACCACTACATCTGCTTTCAGTGGCTGGCATAGCATGTGGTCCTGAGAACTGAACCCTGGTCCTTGTACTTGCCAGGAAGGTACTTAGACCACTGAGCTATCTCCCAGCCTAGGACTTCATTTTGAATGCTGGTTTTGTTTTGAAAACAGTAAATACTCCATGTCTCAAACAATATTCTGGAGTTCTGGAGGGTAAGATTTTGCCATGTGTCTGATGGGAAATTTGCCCTGAACCTACAGCTATTGCAATCTACCTACTTCTGTTGGGAGTTGATAAAGAACCTACAATCTCATTTTATATCTCTGTAACTTAACATGGAGTTGAAAAACAAAACCCAGGTTCTCTCCCCCAAAGAAATTCCACGAAAGTTTCAGGTAGCACATGCTATTGCAAATAGGGGTGTTAGTACACAAAAAGGCTCTTTCTAGGATCACAGGCCAGAGAGGAAATCCTAGAGGAGTCTGGAAGCTTCCCCTAGCATGGACAGCAAAGACACCTGAGCAGCAAGAGGAATTCACTCTGTCCAGCCGTGCGGCATGGGATGCTGCGTTCTTCCTGTGGACTTCATTTTGGCAACCCCCCACCCCCTTGATGCTTCCCCTTGAATAGGAAGGAATCCTTTTACGTGCCAGTGAGGAATCGTCCAAATAAGCTAGACTTCTACAAAATGCAGTCTCCGCCATTTGCAGTGTTCACTTTACAACTGTATGTCATCATTTTGGTTAAGAAGAAACCCAGCAACATACAACTTGGATGCTGCGATAGGAAGACTGCAGCGAGGAAATAAGCCACCCTCAGAGCCATTTGTTCTGCACCTAGAGAAAGCCATCTCCATAAAACATAAATATGACATTGTTACCTGTCATGTTGCAGTAAACTTTCAGAGGTCCCAGTGGTCCGCTGCCGTCGGGATCTATCCAGTAGTAATTGGATGTCTGGCCCAGGTGTTTGTATGCTTCACAAGAGGGCTCGTAGATGGCTGGAAAGAGATGTCGTGTGAGAACACAGCAGGAAACCTATAGCTCCCCCCGACCAGCACCCCAGGAATGCAGCCAGCCCACGAGCCACTGTCAGGGGTACCTCCTTCTGTCTGAGTGAGCATTCTTTTTCTTTAAATACAAGTTTATGGCTCAGTCACTTTTTTTTTTTTCTTATAGGGATTTCTGACACAAGAGAGATAGAAAGTTCCTGATGACTTTATAGTTAGGAGAAGAACAAAAACTCTTGATAAATTGTTAACCAAATGTAATGCTTGTCTTTAAAAAAATTAAAAATCTTTTATTTATTTATTTGGTATAAGGTTGTGATATCAGCACTTTAGGTAGTACTTGCTATTGGCCTACCCAGCGCATGTGCCAACACACCTAGTTTGGGGCACGGCATGCCTTGGGTTCTGGAGTTCCAAACCGGGTCCTTGCACTCACCAAGCAGGCGCATATACTGCTGACCTATCTCGCCAGCCTGTAATACTTGTCTTATGGAAGCTCACAATCATGATATCGGTTGATATCTATCATCTCTTTAATATGAAGGACTTTATTTTGAAAGATCATGAATATTGGGTGCTGTGGTAGAGACTCGAGAGATGGGAGAAAATCTTTTCCTTTCTCTCTCTCTCTCTCTCTCTCTCTCTCACACACACACACACAAACACACACACACACAAACCTGTTAACATAGTTAATATACAGTTACACAAGTAATATGTGCTTTCTAGTCTTTTAGTATCTCAGGGAAAGAGGTAAGGAAGGAAATTTTCCTGAATCATTTTATTTGTTGCAGATACTTTAATTAAATCCAACCTTGTTGGAAAAGCCAACATTCCTATAATTAAATTACAGTTTTTTTCATTACTTTCCTTTTTGCTTCCATTCCTATAACAGATTTTCTTACTGAAACTGCACTGTGTTCAGAAGTGCAAAATGAAATTTTGCATATCTCCTTTGTAGCAAGACTGTCTAAAATACTACTGCAAAAAAAAAAAAAAAATACTCCTTTCTCCAACAGCTCTGCTCTGATATTTATGAATAATATGAAAGACTTGTTCATAGAGTGAATAATCATTTCTGGTGAAATTCTTTCTACCTGATCCATGTGTAACCTTTCTCTAAGTTACACCAGAGTCATATACCCGGGACCTGCTGTGTTTTAAATTGTGAAATAGGAAGTCCAGTCTGAGACCTTTCTCATTTCTGTTAACTTTTCTTCTTCCAACTCCTCTCTGCCTCCCTTTAGAGTTCTGTGGCTTTCTCTTTCCAAGGATGTTAGATCTTTAAGTCTATTTCATTTTAGTGACAATAAAGCACACTAGACTAAAACACTTGTCAAAGTGTTTGATTTATGCATCCCTCTCTCACTCCCTTCCTTCTGCAAGCAGCTGCAGAGCACTCGCAATGCATTGCACAGATCAAGCTATTTACATCTAGCTGTGCAGAACCCAGATATGTGACCTTTGAGGCAGGGCTTGTTCACTCTTTAGGCATTTCTTATTCATGAGGTGCCATGGGGACATATGTGGTTAGCAAGGTGAGCAGAGCCCATCCTTATTTGGTCCCGCGATACTAATCAGTAGGTCTACTTTCAGTGTCTTAGGCATCCAGTTCAGGTAATAAACTAGTTTGTTCTGATCTTGAACACCACACCACGTAAACTGTTGGATGCCATCATGAGAGGAAGGCATTAGAAAAAAAAATCCATGTGGTGGAAAAATAGGTTTTAGGCTTGGTAAAGAAACAAGGGCCTGGTACCAGCGTAGCCAGTTGGGAGATCAGCAACACTTGAGCCAAAGCAACAGGATGCCGCATAAAGCAGGCGAACTGACTCAAATGATTTTAAGCACATGGAAACCACCTAGGTGTATGTGCCGAGGAACAAAGCACAGCTAAGAATGACCTAGTGGCTCACAGCCTCCTACAAGTTATTAACATTTTTATGCATAGTTCAAAATAACTCAAGGAACCAAGCTGCTAGAGTCTTCCTCTTAGGCCATATGGCCAACCGGGCTCTCACTTTCCTCTTCTAGTGGTTAATAATTAATTATTATTGGGGCTGGTGGGATGGCTCAGTGGTCTAAAGCGCCTGCTTAGGGGTGCGTAGGCGGCAATTCCCGGCACCACATGATGCGCCAGCCCTACCCCCAGGGCAGGCTGAGCTGGCTGCAATAAAAAATAATAAATAAAATAATAATAACAATTTTTTTCTTTTTTGCCCAGTTTTTGCCCTGATTATCTCATTTATGATAATCACTATTTTTTAATATGTATTTTACAGGATCAATAGGGTCTTACTACATACGTCAGACTTATAGTTATTCTGTTTTCAGCCTCCTAAGCGCTGGGTTTACAGGCATGTGCCACCACACCCAGTCAATAGTCACTATATTAATGGATTATTCTAACCAACTATGTGTTCACTTCTCACCCAAGCATGCTGTATAATTTATGCTATCAAAGTCTTAAAATACCACTCAAAATAGCACAGGGTTTCTTCAGTGTTTATGATACCATATCGCAGATCTTTACCACAAAGGCTGTAATTTCACAATCCTGATAGGGCTTTCTTGGCTTCAGGAACCTGCCAACATTGACCCTGGGTGATGCTCTGCCATATTTTCCCCAGGAGCAGTCACATATGTGAAGCGGCCCCCTCTGGTTGCTTCCTCTTTCACCTCCATTGCCTCTTTCACAATCAGAAGCATTAATTGAGAAGTGCTAAGGAGCAGAGCTCTACCATCAGAGTTGGCCAGAATTCAAACCATACAACATGATATTTCTACGTAACATGAGTAAAATAGCATAATCTCCTTTGGCCTCATTTGGAAAATAGTATAATCCACATATTCTAGTGGATCATCATCCACCCTATAAGGACAAAAAGGATCGGATTAGGAGCATTGGAAGAAATAATCCACACTGATTGTTCATTGTAGTGCCTGGCCCATGGTAAATTTTTAATATATGATATTTTATTATCTGTCTGTGAATTAAATTCATCCTCTTTCTTATACTGGGATAAATCCAGGCCTTCACACTGGATAAATCTGTATTTATCCCCATTTTTAGTGTATGTTGGTTGTACAGATTCAGAGGTTTGATTTGGGCAGGTTTGCGTACGCACATTGTACACTCACTGTATACATCAACTTCCCAGAATGCTGGAGTTCCAGGAAATCTCTTCCTTTTAAAGAGCTTCTCCCTAAGATGTCCATATTCATGATAGTTGTTACTTATCTCATGTACTCTAAGTATGTCATTATTGCTGATTTAGAATTTCTTTGGCTGTTGTTTATTGTATTGAATCTTTGAAAGTTTTATTTCCTCATAAGTGTATGAGTCATTATGGGCATGATTTCCATAAAATGTTTCTCTTTTCTACTCCATAGGATCTAACACAGTAGAGGTTTAGGTAAAGATATCCAATTAAATTTAAAGTTCTCCTATTCATTAGCCTATTTTGATTTTGACAAAGGCTTATTAGTTGGCTAACCCAGAAGTATCTGCATACTCAAGGCTGATTGAATGGTAATAAGTCTCGGTGATCGTTACTGTATTTCTATGTAAATATGTAGACATTTAAACTTTTATTCATTAGTACATGTTAGAGGCATGTGGGCGTGAGAAATTTTGATAATTTAGAAGCTCTACACCTTGTCTTCCAGTTAGAACAATCATTGCGCTTGTCCTTCACCCGTAACAGGCAGGCTGCTCTTGCCTCCTGAACATACATCGAGTACAAGATACTTGAGTGAAAACTTTCACTTGTGTGAGAATCACCTGGAGAGCTTGTTAAAACCACAATCCCTGGCCTCGCTCCCTTCCGAGGGAATGACTCTGTAGGGAATTTGCAATCTTAATAGGCTCCTGTGTGGCTAGTGCTGCCGATATTCAGGCCACATTGTTAAACTCATAATTCTAATCCTAACAAAAGAGTAAACTCAACCAGGGTACACTTGTTTATTATTTTTTTAAATTTATTTTTAAATATCCAGGGGGAAAATGGATCACTCTATGGCAGCACAGTAAACTTTTAAATATAGTCAGGTTAGGACGCCACTTTTTTTCAGCGCAAATCATAAAAACAGGAAATACAAAACTCTAAATAGAAAACTTAGTGTGTGTATATATATATTTATTATTTATATATATATATTTATATATATATAATATATATATATTGTGTATATATATATATATATATATATATATATATATAGAGAGAGAGAGAGAGAGAGAGAGAGAGAGAGAGAGAGAGAAACGTTTGGAAGGAAATACATCAAAATAGTCACATTGGTTAATTTTGAGCCGCACAAGTACGGGTGGCTTAAAACTTTTCACACTTCTGAGCATTTTCTGTATCAGTTTATAATGTGCCCTTGTTCTTTATCATTAAAGTTTACTTTTAAAAATATAGCTCTGCATTCATCACGCTGAAGGAAAGTGGCACCAACAGCTGTGATCCAGTAACGTCGCATTAGTTGTATAGGCATGGTAAGGAATTAAGATATTTTAGTTCAATTCTCCTTTCCATCGTTTACTACCTGGAAACTCTCCCAAACTGTTAGTTTCCTTTACAGTATAATGAAGGAAATAATACCTCCTCTCCAAAGTATTGTGAATTGCAAATGAAGTCACATTCTTTTTAAATTAAAATATATTGCATATAGTTGAATGATCAGGCCACGAATGAGCTAATGCAAGTTTATCCCCATTTTTGTGTATGTTGGTTGTACAGATTAATAGGTTTGATTTGGGCAGGTTTGCACATGCACATTGTATACTTCAGTCATTCCGCTGCTACCCTTAGCCCCACCTTCCATCCTAGCTTTATTCTCTTTGGGGACGGGCAACACGCATTTTGGTCATGTTCATCTCCTCTGTTCCTGCTCTTTCTTCCCTCTCTCTGTTCTCTTCCTCTGGTCTAACTGTGGTCTCCTTTGTCCTTTTCTGTCATATTTTTTTTTCTTTTTGCTTCCACATATTAGAGAACAGGCAACATGTGTCTTTGTGAGGCTGTGTGATTTCAGACCCCATAAATCTTAACTCTGTGCCCAGTACAGTCCTGCTGGAGCTGCGTAATTTCTGCACAGCAAGGTCAGGGGATGACAGATCTCAAGAGCTAAGGCAGCAGCCACTGCCGAAGGAGAAGTGGCCCAGCCCCATGGAGAACGAGCACCGTTAGCACACTATGGAAGAAAGGAAGGTAATGAGTTGATAGAACATAAACACTCACTGAGCCCACTGACTTCTTGGGGAACTTATTTTGCTCGGTTGCAACTCCAGGTCTCAAGTAAAAGATCTCATATTAACTGTGTTCTGTAGATTCTTAAGTCACTCTCCGCTGTTCAGAAATACAGCAACTGGGACATCAGGTTGAATTTCAAAGTATGTGGAAACCAGCAAGGGACAAACCCCAAGGATCTTGTGTGTTTTCATTAAGCCATGAACCCTGTCTGTGTGATACTGTATTGTGTCCCATGGAAAGTTGCTCTCATGTTAATGTCCCGTGGCTGCTATGACGAGTGGCCGAACATTAACTTGCAACAGCATAAATTCATTCTCTTCAAGTACTGGAGATAATCTCACGGTAGTCAAGATGTGGTTCTGACCTCAGGCTTGAAACAGGGTTCACTAGGCTGAATTCTGGATTGCCCCATGGCTGCGGTCCTTCTGAGGGCAGCAGGAAAGAACCCATTCTCTTGCTTTGCCCAACTTGGAAAGGCCATGTGTACTCCTTGGTTCATTGTTTTACTCTTCTGTCTTCTAACATGGCTCTGCCCCCACTCCATCTCTCTGTCTATCTGTGTCCATCTCTCTTCCGCTCCTAAGCAGCCCTTATCCAGATGATGAAGGATAATCTTTTCCAAGCTAAGAAAAAGATTGCTTGGCCACTTAAATCCTAAAGTCCCTCTGCCATAGGAGATGATAGAACATGGATATTGCCGGGGGGGGAGGGGCATTATTTTATCTATCACGATACAGAACAATATGGTGGCTGTATTTAGAAAACTGCCTTTATTAAGAATTGGATGTGTCCCTAGTGTCACTGATGAACAAAAGAAATATTAAACAGAACGATAAAAGTCATGGGAAACAAAATCAAATACTTGTACTGAAATTTAATGATCCATGGGGCTTTGAAGATTATGGTCACCTCAAAGCACTGAACACGAGCACCTTTGGTTCACCCAGCCAAGAGAAAGAGAATGAACTGCACTGAAAGACCCGTGCATTACCCTAGGCCTCTGTAAGAATGTACCAGCAGAGGGAAAAGGACAAAGGGTTTAAGCCCAAAAGATTCAAAAGCAAAAATGCAAATCAGACCTGACTCAATGTGAAATAAAATTTCAATTATGAAATTGTCAGCATGAGATGGGACCTATGGAAGGAAGGCTGATCTCAAGAAACTGGAGCTCCACTGAAGTTAATGAGCTGAGGAAAGCTTTCACGCCCTCTTCACACAACTCAGACTTTGGAGGAGCGATAACATATGTGGTGTAAATCCTTCCTATAATAACCTGAAAAGCAATTAAGTGGCTAGTGATGGACATGGATGCAGCATGTTGGAAAATCATAGATGGTATGAATCACCTTTCCGTCTCTATTACAAGATATCTGTTAGCTAAACCTTCTTTAACCTCATGATTTCAGCGGGTGTAGTCCATGGATGGCTAAAATGACATGGTGGGAGAGCCTGGTGGAGGATAGCTGTGCAATCCAGACAGCTAAGAGGCAGAGAGAAAGCAAGAGCCAAGGCAAAGAAATAACTACCTATACCGCCTCCAACCACCTGGAACAGCACATTTAGCTATGAACTTATCTATGGCTATAATGCTCTCATGTCCTTATCACATTTCTAAAACCCCATCTCCGCACAAATGAGAACTTGAGAGGAAATTTTAAACTATAACACAAGTCACACTTGAGCACATCAATTACAGCTCTCCCTGAAACCCTGTAAGCACTCTTCCCAAATGCATTCAGGAGGAAAAAGTTCATCTCTGATGATGTTATAGAAAACTAGGAGGGAAAATGTTGAAAATAACTTGCTAAGAAATATTGCCACGTGGCGTTTTGTTTATCAAGGGCTTTTCCACATATGTGACCATATATTTACTGCACACAAGATTGTAGGAGTCAGATTAATCAGATTAATCAAAAGCAACATTGGTTTTGTTGACACTCTAGCTCAGAATGAGCAAAGGAGGCTTTGACTGTGAAACATGTATGTACAGTCAACAGAATTCGTGTGGGACGTCTTGGGTGGATGCCGCTTATGGATAGGATCATCTCCTGGCCACTGCTTGATCCAGTCATTTGAAAATCACCCAGCTGCCTTCTAACATTAGCCCAAACTTCAGATATAAGTTTCTCAATTGATTTGAGATATTTCTCACTTGGAACTAGGTCAGTACTTTCTTATCTCAATCACTAACCTCTAGTCAGTGAGGTTAAAGAAATCAGCTTTTCCCAAACCTAGCTAGTCCCAGTACGGTAACTGTGAGATTTGTGCACAGCAAAGATGGAATTCAAAAAGGCAGCAATGGCCTGGGGACTTGGCGCCAGGAAATCTCTCTGATTCTAGGGCCATGCAATTATTTTTAATTAGTGCAAATGTAAGCTTCACAATAGCTAAGTTCTCGTTAACACTTGAATATTAACCTCATATGTTCTCTGTCTCTTTGGATTTTGTTTTTAAACCTTGAGTGAATGCCCTGAATAAACTATATTATTTCCCCTATGAACCATTGCTTCATTATGGGTATATAGCAAATCGTGATGGTAGATATGGTGTATGCTGAGAAATAGACATCTGCATGCATGCAAATATTGCAGCACAGTTTTTTCTGAGTCAGATTTCTGTATGAGATACTACTCCTTACAGCCCCCTAATTGGTCCATTCATCTGCCCAGAATTGAAAGGCAGGAGAGGGGGGGTTAAACATTTTTTTGGGGGGGTTGGCTAGATACCGCATTAGATTGAAGCACCTGCTTAGGTAGACACAGAGGCTGCGGGTTTGATTCCAAGTGTGTCGTGCCATCCATGCCCCCAGGGCACACTGAGACAGCAATTGAGACTGGACCTGGTGGCACACTCCTAGTGCTTGGGAAGCTGAAAAGAGGAGGCTCATAATGAGTCTGAGCTGTGTAGTGAGACCCTATAGATTCTGTACTAAATACATAAAAATAAAAAATAGTAATAAAAAGTAAAAAATAAATTAAAGGCAGAGTTTTCATACTCCATTAAAAGAGCATAGTTTGTAATTCTCACACTTAATAAGTCATTCTTTTTTTTTTCTTTGCAGCCTTTTAACTACAGATCATACTCATGAGTGCAATCAGTGAGACCCTCATGTGCAAGCATCGTATTGTCTCCCTAGTGTAAGAACCTGAAAGAGTAAGTAAAATCTGAAAGGTACAATAGATACTGTGAGAGGGAAAGAATCCATTCAAAGGGAAGGAAACACCAGGATGAGGGAAAGGAAAAAAGGAAGGAAAACATATATATGTATATACACAGACTAGCTTGTTGTACTACTGATTTCTACAGTTCTATCAAAAGGAACAGTTCATGCTGAATTTTTTTTCCTATTTTTAATGCTTTTTGACCAATGTTGCATACTTGTAGGTAGTAAGTCTGAACAACTAATTTGAAGACAGCAATACACAATATATGAACCATTGTCAAATTCCTACCATTTTGTTTGGTGAAATCCTGTATCATTTTTATTTTTTAACTATTTTTATTCACTTTAAAAAGTTGAAAAAACATAAATTGTGAAAAAAATAATTTTTTGTAAGCCTAGGCAAAAGCTGCTTTCATTCCTACCTACCCACTCCCTGCCCTGTACCCATCCAAATTCTTTCTTCGGTTCACTCCATGCCGAGCTTCCCTTGATTTCCATTGGCTCCAGAGCCCTTCCTTGAAGAAAAGAACCTACACTTGTGCAAAAAGTGAGCCACAAACCTAGAACTCTGTCCTTACGTCTTTGTGGCTGCCTGTTCTCCAGTGGTGATGGTATCTATTTTTGATAGTCTTTGACTTTCACTCTAGAATAGAAAAATGCCCGGTGGCTTATGACGACACTAGAGCAACTGTACTTGAGTCTTACTCATCACTGTTCTGAGGCTACGGAAGAATAGGAGGGGGAGGAGCACTGCACAAATGAGCGTGTGTACATGGCCTTGCACCCGCCTCATCTTGATAGCTGGCCACAGTGGCACTCAGCTAGCATTTGGCACCTGTGCAGATGCTGCACTGTTTCCTGGCTCCATCTTTTCAACCTCTCTTTTGTCCCCCCCCCCCCCCCGCCCCCGGTACTGGGGATTGAACTCAGGACTCTGCACTGGACACACCAGCACTTATTCTACTGAGCTATTTCCGTAGCAGCCCTAGAGAGGGTTTTTTAAAAAATTTTTTCAGGCTAACCTTGAGCTCACTGTGTACCCAGGCTAGCCTCAAACTCACTACAGTCCTCCTGCCTCACTCTTCACGCCCAAGTGCTGGGATCACAGGTGTGCATCACTCCACCCGGCCATCTCTTCAATCTTTCATTCGCTTTTAAATTTTATTTATTTATTTGTTTATTTATTTATTATTTTTAGGGAAGGGTCTCCCAGGTGTTCAGGGTCTCACTACTAGATCAGACTCATACTGATCTCCCTGTTTACAGCCTCCCAAGAGCTAGGATTACAGGGCTGTGCCACCACGCCCTGTCTCAATTGCCATCTCAGTGTGCCTGGGGACTGAGCCAGCACAGCAGTTCCAGAGATTGACTGGACCTATCAAATGAGGACTTTTTAAAAATGGTGCAATGTTAATAACTAGGGAGCGCTGTCGGTGCTCGACGAAGGGCCAGGCCCAGCTTAAGAGTACAGCGCCAGCCTGGCAAGCACAAGGTTCTGAGTTTGATTCTTGGTACCCATCAATGCAAGTCTACTGTAGTGTGAGGCTATATCCATTGTGCCAAGGAATTCTAATTAGGCACTGCTGCTCTGAGAATGCGATTTTGAAATTATCAGTAGAAAACACTTGATATTCATCTCCTCACTCGGAATGAAAAAGCAGAAGCAGGTCTCAAGTAGCTGAAAGTCAAAAAAAAAAAAAAAAAGCCTCGTAGGATTCATTACTCCATGGACTTCTGAGCATAGACATGTATGTATGTCTGCTAGTGGGGCTGAGTCTGTACTGTCTTGCTTGATTCTCTCTCTCTTTTTTTTTTGTGGGACTAAGGTTCAAACTCACAACCTTGCACTTGCCAGGCAGGTACTTGTGCCTTGGAGCTATCTCCCCAGCCCCTTTCTTGCTTGAATCTTCATTACCCAATTGGTTGCTAGATGATTTCACTATAATCTTCAGTTAGTAAGTGAGATAGCATATTTTAAATCCCTAGCATTGTTTCTTGTCTTTCCCTGGGTGGACAGACAAAGACCAAACTCATTTGAATTATTAAGCATAATCCAAGGAGAGAAGTATTCTTTAAAAAGTTCCAGGCGTGCCAAGATCAGATGGAAATATATTGAGTTTAACCAAAGTTTCTGAATAATGCATGCTCCGCTTACTTTACCTCACCAGGTACAATTGGAAACTGGCCCTATTGATTTCTTGCCCAGTGTCCAGAGAGGACTAATTTATCTGCCCTTGTCTGGGAATGAACTGTGCACAGAACCATGGAACGTCAGAGCTGGAGAAGACCTGAGAGATGATCTAATCTGTCTCCCCTGTTGTAAATAATTACGATCATTACAACAACGGCAGCAGCCGTTTGGGCTCTTACTGCGGCTCCCGGTCTAGGCGGAGTATTTCGCCAGCACCGTGCCATCTGCTTTTCACGGTAATCCTATGAGGTCGATACTTCTTTCTCCACTTCACATCAAGGAAGATGAAGCTTCCAGAGATAAAAATAACAGAACAGTAGCTGAATAGCACCGGGGCAGCAGGGACCTCAGCCCTCCGCCCCGCCCTGTACGTAGACCCTGTGGATCACAACGTCACGCCTGCACCATGGTTTCCCCTCCCCAAGTCATTCCTGAGCCCTGACGACCAGACCCGACCTGTTTTTACATCCCCTCTACATCCAAGGACTCTAATATAGTGGATCTTTAATGTAAACGGACATATTTTCCTTGCTGTAAGCACCAGCATTCATTTTATTTAAGCATCTTTTTAGTGAAAATCACTTTCAAAGTTTTTACAGTTTTCTGCTTCTTTAATCTTACTCCATTAAATATAATTGCCATTTCTTGCTGACTCAGGTTTCATAATTACCTCCATCAATCACTGGATTATGCGTTGCCAACAGCAGACCCTCACTAAATGATCCCGGAAAACTCTGTTTCATTGACTTGTCACCTTCGCTGTAGAAAGTGGTGAATCCTTACCATGTTGTTACTTAAGATGTTGTCACATACGGTGGAAATTCCACTGCGCTTCTTGCTCTGAACACCAAGAAACAGAATTTGCTTTTTATGTCTCTCAGGGGTTGGGGAAGGGTGTAGTTGGGCTTGCTTACGTTGAGGGCCTGAAGAAACAAATCAAATCTGAGCTATAGGAGGGAACTGGCTTTCTTTGGCAGTCTCTAGCTGTGTTCTGATGGATGAAGGGCCCTGAGAAAGCAGTATAAAAGCAGAAGTGGCAGGATGCGGGAAGGCTCAGGACCGAGTGGGTGGTATTTTATGGGTAACGAGTGGCGTTTAGAGAGCACAGCCTAGACTTCAAAATAAGCAGCCAAGAGGAGGTAAGACTGCCGACAGTTGGGGAACCAAGTCTTCAAAGAGCTGTTGCTTAATTTAAGGAATTTGACTTAATCTGCCTGAGGTGAGAAAAATCAAAAGGCATTAAGGAAGGAAAACATGATGACACTTCATGACACACTCCTTTTGGCTATGACAGGGAGCGGGTCATGACAGAGAGGACAGCCGATCCCGGGGGACCGGATGTGACGTCATCACATGGTCTTCACGATGATCCTCTTCGTAGAAAGCAGTGATCCTATCTCTATAATGAGAAGGGAAAACAGGCAGTGACTGCAGTCTCCTCCAGCTCTGACACTCCGTAATTCTGTAGCTATGTTATAATTATTTCCTAAATCATCATCTATGATATGCAAAGCCATAGAAGTTGTTGGCTTGGGTGAGTGATGTGGGTCTGCACTGGAGGGCAGCTGGAAGTTCAAATGGTTGCAACATTGGAGGCCTTAAGGAATTATGGCTCGGGTTTTGAGGATGTGCAGACATCTGAGCTCCGTCTTAGGTCTGGGCAGATAGAGAGGCTTGTGGCGAGAGCTGAGAAACAGGCCGACTGAGCATTCCAGCAGCTCGATTTGCTTGGCAGTCCAGAAGTATCCTAAGAGCATCCTAGAGGGTTCTCAGCACTATGTCAGGCGGAGCCAGTGGGAAGTCCCTGAACGCAGGGAGCAGAGCTTCACTCCAGCCGTGGCTCTGCGTTTGTGCCCTGCATGCCCGGCCACATCACTTGATCTGTAGTAGCTCGACTCCCTCCTCTGCAGCATGAGAGCTTTAATGGCACCCACGCAGCTTTGAGGAGCAGTGAGCATTTATCAGCTCCATCCACCTGGATAGGTACGAGATGTGATCACGTTCACTAGCACTTCCCAAGGACCATTGTTTTGGAAACAAAAAAGTTATGTACAGCACTTAAGATGAATTAAAACTCAACAGCTTATTTACTGTCTGTCTATCAATCATCTGCATATAATTTTTTTTCTTAAAAATGATTAAGGCATGTGCTGGCTATTTGTTAGTGTAGACTTGATGTAGAAACATGCTTAAATCAGAGTAAACCAGTCTAGGTAACCTAAAATTGCCCAAAGTTGACAATATTAGGAGACAAATAAATCACTATCTTCAAAGCATAGGAGCATTCAAAGATGTCCAAAGTTCTCCCATTTGTTGAGCAAAAATCAGATCTCCTGTAATGTATTGCTAATGGTTCTTTTTTTTTTTAAGTGTATTTAGGGACAGCGTCTGCGGGGTCTTCAGGGTCTCATTACGTAGTTCAAGCTTGTTGTGATCTTCCTGTTCCTTCCTTCCCAAGCGCTGGGATAACAGGCACGCACCACCATGCCCAGTCTCAATCATCTTCTAAGTGCACCCCAGGGCGGAGCCAGCACTGCATGCCAGGGATGGAACCCTGGCCTCTGCGTTCTGCCTAATCAGGCACTTCAATCCGCTGAGCTATCTGGCCAGCCCTTTACTAGTGGTTCTCATTCTTCCTTTTGGCTGCCCAAAATAAGCCAAATACACTAATAGGTTAGTTGTCAAAATGCTCCTGCTCGTAAACAATTTGATTCGGGAACAGACACACTTGGCCAATTTTGCCTCTGTTTGCGAACTCCACCGTGGTTGAGGAACATGCAGAGCAAATTACGTTCACGCACTGAGACACTGCTGTGCTTCTTTTGTAGGATGTGTCTTATTTTCAATATGACTGCGTGGTGCTTTTAAGATTAGCTTAATATGAATCCTGATTGAGGACGATTTTAAATGTTTGACTCTCAGTTACTTTTTAGCAGGGTTAGTTAGAATTTTCAAATAGTTTCCACTTACTGCCCTGTGATGCTGTTCTAGGTCACTGTCACAGCTGGTATATTTTCCTCCAAAGTAATTCCTTTCTTATTCTCTCTCTCAGACTAGGATTTCAAACCCCAGTGGATCTGATTTAGATCCTGCCTGTGTTCTTCAGGGCCAGACCTCCAGAGGAGCCCGTTCATATCACGGGTGAGAGGCTGTACACGGCTTTTCTTGTGCCTTTTTGGAAGAGCGCTCTTAATGCAGTGCTCTTGCTGGGCACTGGTGACATCTCAGGTTCTGTGAGCTACAGATGCACAGGTGTGCTTTGGCTCAATGGCTTCCCAGATACCGCTGGAGTGCAATATGGAGGCCTCATTCCTCAAACTGAGAACCCCCTTGTGGCTCAGCACTGTAGCAGAGGGGAGGAACTTTAGGAGAAGGGCCATTATTTCGCCATTGGAAGAAAACAAATCTGTAAGTCCTCTGCTTTGAACATGATCGATGATTCAATAGTGATATTAGTGAAAATAATAAGTGCTAATACTAATTAACGATAGCAGTGATATTGGTGTTTTATGCAATTCACCAGCTGAAAAGGGAGACCTATTTCCAAAGGATAATTAAAAAAAAGAAAAGAAAAATGGAAACTCTATCCCCTAACAGTAGAGCCTTCAGTTGATCCAACTAAGTGGGAAAACAGGAGACAGTTTAAATATCTTTCTCCCAAATTCCCAACTTGATAGAAAAGTAATTTCAGGCCTTGAGGATTACCAAATTTACTTTTGTTTTGTCACACTATCCTTACCTACCTGAGAAACTTCCAACATGCAGATAGATTTCTTTACAAAAATTTAAAATATTGGAGCCAATTTCTTTCTACTGATTTTCTAACAGGGCTGGGCTGTTGTCTTCGTAGAGTTGGAAACTGTCAGCCTCTCATGTTTGCCATTCTGAATCTGCCATTTCAATGGATGGCAGAGAGAAAAATATTTGGGAAGAAAGCACCTGTACTGGACATGGGCAGATACTCTTCTTCTCATTGTTTCCTACATAACATACTGTAACAACAATTTACATACCATTTACATACATTAACGATTAGAAGGCATCTAAAGATATCTCAAAGCATACAGGGGATGCGTAAAAGTTATATGCAAATTCTTCACTATTTTATGCGAGGGCCTTGAATATTTGTAGATTCTGGGATTGCAGGGAACATTCTGGCGAGGGCAGATGGCAACCGTGACCATCAGAGAATTGCAACAAGGACGTTTTCCGGCTAGTGGGTGATTGGTACTCAACATTGTTCAATTCCTACTCCACCTGACCTTTTAGGGTACCATTTGCGGTTTTTTTTTCACTAATCATTGACTAGTATTTTGCATCTGAAGTTGAACTCCGCCGTTTTCTGAATATATTTATTAAAAGATTTTTTTAATGGTCTCATGTTAATGTGTGTCCCAAAGTTAGAGTCAAAGAATAAATCATTTTTCTGGGATATGAACAGAGATCTGTGAATAAACATCTTAAATTGAATATTTAAAAAATGCTATTCATGGATTTTTTTTTTTTTTAGTAACCAGCATGTGTTACACACAGTTTTAGATATTATGAAGAAAAAAAAACAGAAGTTAAAAACAGCTCTTCTGGGGCCCAGCAGGATGGCTCAGTGGTCTAAAGCGCCTGCTTAGGAAAGTTTAGGCGGCTTTAGGGACCGCGGTTCGATCCCTGGCACCACATGCTGCACCAGCCCTGCCCTGAGGGCAGGCTGAGCAAGCCATAAAAACAAACAAACAAACGTTCTGAAACAAGAAAAAAATAAAATAAATAAAATTCTTAAAAAAACAAAAACAAAACAAAAAAACAGCTATTCCTGTTTGCCATTTTGGCCTGGAATCCCACTGTACAAAACATAAATATCTAACACAGTACAATGCTATAGACCGGGTATTTTTAGGCCACCTCGCAAAACCAAAACATATCGCATTTAAAAAGACATACATGTTTCTATGAAACTATTTACAGATTTTAATTTTTACTTTTCATCAAGTGTAAAGTCCACATGACCTAGATCCACCCTACAGTTAACCAATGCCAACATCGTGTGCAGCATGCAGATTTGCAGTTTGTACTTGGGAGGAGTTCATACAAAAAAGGGACAGAGACAGCCTTTGAGGGTTCAGTAAGGCCGCAAGTTGGCACATTCTATTTGACAGCAGTCAGGATCCTATTTACCTTAGCAGTACTTAGCATGCATTTTGCTAAGTTAATATTAGGGTTTTGCAATGAATTAGCTTTACCCGTGTGTTCATTTTTAATGTGAAGTCTAATGTTTATGGTGTATGAGACTAACCCGTGTAAAGATGTACTCACAACTTTTAGGGTCGTGCATGCTTCTGGGAAATCCATAAGTGACATAACTTCATTCTTCGCTGTATCTATGTGTATTTTTGACAAGTACTAATTTGAAAAACCATTAGCAGGGAAGATGGAAAAAGAGACTTGCATTGGGAGGGTTATAACCGTGTTTTGCTCATGGGGTTTAAGCATGGATCACAAGAGCATTGTGGTGCTTCGCAATTGGGGGTCTCTAACCTAAGGGACCAAAGTGACCATTATGGAAGTTTAGAGGAGAAGAAGGGTGTGACTGTGACCAAAGCATTGAGTGGGACACTGCCTAGGGAGACTAGTTGAATCTTGACAGGAGAGTTGGATCTAGACGACTGGGAGGCGAAAATGCAAGAGTTCTTAGATGTGCGGATAGAGCAGGGTATGCCAGTGGGACTTCGGAAGGTTCGGCCTGCTGCGTGGGTGAGCTCATATCCAGGAGCACATGAAACAGGTAGTAAGGCTGTTTTCAAGGGGAGGGAGCCCATCAGGCAATCGGAGCCCACGCGTGGTTACAGAAGGAAAGTGGGCAGAGCAGGCCTTGCCGAGAATCCTTATTTTAATGGCAGGGAACAAGAGGAGTTCCTGGCAGAGGCACAGTTCTTTGGCATGAAGTGAGCCAGTGGCCAGGGGATGACACCTATTTCTCTTCGTTTGTAGAGTTCATCACATCCTGGTGTCATCTTTATTTGCTTATGTCTCTTCTCTACAACTGGAGAAAAAGGAATAGAGTTCCAAAAAGGCAGAGAGCTCATCTACACTTCCTGCCGTGGGTGAGCTCTCGGTGCTTGGGCGCTTGGGAGGTGCACACTTAAGAAATGTGTGAAAGTATGCCTTTCTCTAGGTAGACGAAGAGCAAAGTGGAGAGAAATTACGAGTGAGTCGTACAATGCTGAGAAAAACGCAGAAGTCTAGCCCTGTCCAGTCCGCTTGGTAGCTTGCAGTCATTTAAAAAGTTGCCACGGGTAGCCCCGTTCTTGCCTGGCTGAGTCTCATACAGGCTCAGGCTTTCAGAGATCAGCTCCTTCCCCTGGTGAGATGACTCTTCCTGTGTGTCTTCCTCATTCTGCTTGGATCTGACCTCCTTGATGTGAAATTCTGTAATGAGGCGAACAGAACTGCCTCTTGATATATTAAATGGCAAGATAGAGCAGTTTAGAAAAATCCCTTTCTCTTGGCCAAGGTGCCTCAAGTCCACGGCGGTATCTCGCTGCAGGCAGAGGAGCTCGGTTCTGCTGGCAGAGCGGAGAGCAGCCTGTGCTGTCTGCACTCTCACGGCGCTGGCCTCCCAGCCCCTGCCTCTCCTCACCTCTTGTCCACACAGGGCTGCTGTGAGCTAACGAGGGAGAAAGTTCTTCACAGAGACCCAGAGGAGCCGAGCACAGTAAGACATTTCAAAAACTTATCTCTGTTAAACACTTGTAAGTTTAGAACTTGAGGGAAGGAAATTCATCCACAGAAACACCGCCCAGAAAATTGAAAAATGATTTAATAGCATTCATCGTGACTTTGAGAAAGTTTTTGTTCCTTTTCCCCTTATAAATGAAAGAATATTAAAGTAGAGGGAAATCTTAGACAATCTTCACAATTGTCTTGGATAACTCACTTTATAGGTCGGGAAAAGACAAGTTCAAAGGTATGCAGGGGGTAGGCGAAGGCCGCCAGAACTCGTGAAAAAGAAGGAGTTGTATGTTCCAGCTCTGTGTTTGTATGATCGATATTCTTCCAATGGGATTTTAAATTTCTATTTGCTAACCTATTGGGTTCTGGCAGAGCTGCTGTCCCCTCTGGTTGTAGTTAGATGCTTAGTAGGCTTTAACCTCTGGACGTTTGCAAAGTGCTAGACATTGGGATGAAGTACGGGCACGAGAGGGTAGGGGGAGTCAGAGCTCAGGCCCCAGGCTTCCTCGAACAGATGGAGTTTCCGTCACTGAAGTACCAGTAGCCCTTAAAGTTATTCAACTTGGCAGAAATCCTTGTCCAGAGTCCAGAGAGAGGCATCTGACCTCTCTAGGAATCCACTTCAGAGCAAGAGCGAGGGCTTGTGCAGAGGCACACTGAGGAACGGATGGCAGATATGAGCACTTACAGTTCTCCTCTCCCCCAGGAGGGGTTTTGCCTGTGGGTTGGAATCTAAAGGTCCTCTCTTGGAAAGAAAGTTTTGATTTTTATAAAACCTATCTGTTTTGTGTATGTGCACATGATTCGGGTTAAAAGAGAAAAGATTCAGGTTTTATTACTTCTCTTGGGAGTTTTCAAAATTGTTTGTCACTTTACGGAGATGCTCTGGCATTCGGAATCGTATGATTGATCTCTCTGTTTTTCATAAAAAGGGAAGAGGTCCAGCTGGCTCCATTACACCTTAAAGAAGATGAGCGGAAACGGAGCTCCACCTTCCTTACCATTATTTTTACAGTGTACTAGCTGATTGGAATGACGGTGCTCACTAAGGTTCAGTCTTACAGCTTGGGTAGGATGTCCTAGGGGTCAAAATCACCCCCCAGGGGCTTGAGGACCCCACGTACTTGGCATCTGCAAGTCATGCCGAGACTCTGGGCTCACAGAGAATTTGTCTAGTTCTATGTAGCATGTAAGCAGCTGTTGAAGGCAAGTGTCTTAGCTACTTCTCTCATTGCTGAGACAAAGTACCTGACAGCCACAAGCTAAGGGAGCAAAGGTTTATTCAGTTTATAGTTTGTAGAGGTTTCAGGGCAGGGTGGTACGGAAGAGCAGAGGACAAACAGCAAGCTACTCATACCCCTAATCCTAGCATTGTATCAGGGAATCCAT
>PVJA010019136.1:0-38859 GCA_004027025.1 Myocastor coypus
GATCTTCAAGCCAATATAAATATTTTATAAATATTTGGGTATACACCTGCACAATACCTCAGCAATACTTTTCAGCAAGAAAACACTGAAGAGTAAAGACCAGACACAATTACTCACTACAGTGAAAATCTGCTGAGATATGTTTGAGGTAAGAAGGCACCACATACCTCTTCAACTAAGAAAATCACCCTTACAACACGGGGCAATTTTATTTTTATACAGGACCTAGAACACTTAAGCTGTCAATTAGGTGGTGACTGGCAGAACTACATCCCAGTTTATGCCATGAATTCATAGGGAATAGGTTCCAACAACTCAGGTTCCTTCCCATTGGTCCTCACAAAGTGCGCTTCTCTGGGAGGGGCAGGCTGTCACTTCAGTTGAACCCAAGTACCTTTCTCTTCGGCTTCTTTCTTTTTCTGATCATTTTCCTTGACACGTTTCAGGAAGCTATCACGACTTTTTGAATGTTTAATATGTTCAATATGTACATTAATCCTCTTGGCAAGTATCTTGCCTTTAACTTGCTTGTTTACAACAGTGCCAACTGTGTGCTGGGCAACATTGTAGACTCTTCCTGTTTTGCCATGGTAACATTTGTGAGGCATTCCTTTTTGCACAGTACCCATTCCCTTGATGTCACCATTGGGAAAAGATGTATCCAAATAAATGGAAGTCACTTAAGAAACAAATGTAAGTCCATTTCAGTTAAATAAATTGTTTAAAGCACCAAAAAAAAAAAAAAAAAAAAAAAACCTGAGGATCAGTGGAAAAGATTAGAAGATGCAGAAGTAGATTCGCATGTATGTGGCCAAAGGAACCACCCTATGTTTTCTAAAGGGCCTGGAGAACATATAACAGGTTCCCCTCCTCTTGCCCTTTGTGTTAGTCATTTTGACAAATTACTGGAAGATGGCGGTTCCAGCCGAAAGGTCTCAGAATTATTTTTTTGCCAGTACCATGTTGACTTTATCACAGTAGCTCTGTGGTATAATTTTAGATCAGGAATTGTAATGCCTCCTGCCTTACCTTTATTACCCAGGATTGGCTTTGCAATTCTGGGACTTTTTTGGTTCCAAATAAATTTTGGGAATGACTTCTCCAGATCTGTGAGGTATGTTGATGGTATTTGGATAGGAATTGCATTAAATCTGTACAACAATTTAGGGAGTATAGCCATCTTCACAATATTGGTTCTTCCTATCCAGGAGCAGGGAATATCTTTCCCTTTTCTGAAATGCTCTAGGATCTCTTTTTTCAGAGTACTACCGTTTTCAATGAAAAGCTCTTTTACTTCTTTAGTTAATTCCTAAGTATTTCATTTTCTTCGGTGCTATTGTACAAGGTATTGTTTCTCTAATTTCTCTTTCAGTGTGTTTGTTATCTGTGTAGAGGAATGTTATTGACTTTTGTGTATTGAATTTATAACCTGCTTTGCTACTGAATTTGTGTATTAATTCTAGTAGCTTGTTGGTTGAGCTTTTTGAGACTTCCAAATAAATTATCATGTCATCTGCAAATAATGATAATTTAACTTCTTCTTTACCTATTTTTATTCCTTTTATTGCTCTCTCTTGTCTAATGGCTGTAGCTAATGATTTGAGAACTATATTGAATTGGAGTGGTGATAGAGGACATCTTTGTCTTGTACCAGATTTGAGAGTAAAAGGCTTCAGTTTTTCCCCATTGAGAATTATGTTAGCTGTTGGATTATCATAGATGGCTTTTATCAGATTGAGGTAGAGGCCCACTATTCCAAGTTTCTGTAGGACTTTGAACACGAATGAGTGTTGGACTTTGTCAAACACCTTTTCGGCATCAACTGAGACAATCATGAGATTTTTGGCTTTGGCTTTATTGATATAGTGTATCACATTTATAGATTTGCGTATATTGAACAGTGCTTGCATTCCTAGGATGGTCATGATGTATAATCTTCTTGATGATTTGTTGTATTCTAGTGGCGAGGATTTTATTGAGAATTTTTTCATCTATGTTCATGAGAGAAATTGGCCTATAGTTACCTTTTTTAGTTGTGTCTCTTACTGGTTTTGGTATCAGTGTAATACTTGCTTCTAGGAATGATTCTGCTTGCTTTTCAATTTCATTGAAGTGTTTGAGAGTATTAGGCTTATGTTTTCTATAAATTTCTTGTAGAATTCAGTGGTAAATCCATCAGTTCCTGAACTTTTCTTTGTCGGTAGGCTTTTTGTTACATTTTGTATTTCATTGGCTGTTATTGGGTTGTTGCGAGTTCTTATATCTTCTTGATTCAGTTTTGGTAAATTGTATTTTTCCAGGAATCTGTCTGTTTCTTCTGTGTGTTCAATTCTGTGAGAGTAAAGATTCTCAAAGTAGCTATTTATGATCCTCTGAATCTCTATTGGGTGTGTAGTAATTTCACCCTTTTCATTCTTTGGCGCTTGAATTTGATCCTTTCTTTCCTCTTTTTGATGAAGTTAGCTAGGGGCTTATCAATTTTATTTAATCTTTCAAAGAACCAGCGTTTTGATTCATTAATTCTTTGTATTGTTTTCTGTCTCAATTGAATTGATTTCTGCTCCAATCTTTATAATTTCCTCCCATCTTTGGGCTTTGGATTTCGTTTGCTCTTCCTTTTCTAGTCGGTTTAAATGCTACATCAGAGTATTTATTTGTTTCTGGTCTGTCTTCTTAATATGTGAGTTCAGGGCTATAAATTTCCCTCTAAGAACTGTTTTTAATTGCCTCCCATAAATTCTGGTAAGTTGTGTTTGAATTTTCATTAAATTCTAGATATTGTTTAATTTCTTCTTTAATTTCATCTCTAACCACTGGTTGCTGAGAAGTGTGTTGTTTAATTTCCATATATTTCTGGGGTTTTTGTGGTTTCTGTTGTCATTTATTTCCAAAATTTCATTGCACTGTGGTCAGATAGTACACATAGGATAATTTCTGTTTTCTTGCATATACTTAAGCATGACTTATGGATTATTATGTGGTCTGTTTTAGAAAATGTCCCATGTGCAGCTGAAAAACATGTGTATTCTTAAGTGTTTGGGTGGAGCACTCTGTTAATATGTGTTCTATTTTAGAAAATGTCCTATGTGCAGCTGAAAAAAATGTGTGTTCTGAAGTGTTTGGGTGGAACATTCTGTATATGTCCACTAAGTCCAGTTGTTCCAAGTTCTGGTTCAGGTCTGCTACTTCTTTGCTAATTTTATGTCTGCTTGACCTATTTTTTTGGGACAAAGGAGTAGTAAGGTCTCCTATTAAGATTGTTGTAGTGGATATGAGATTTTCATGTCCATTAAGGTCTGTCTTATATAACTTGGTGCTTCCATGTTGGGTGCATACATATTTATGAGTGTTACCACTTCATCTTAAATTTTTCCCCTAACCAGTATATGGTGGCCTTCTTTATTTCATTTGAGCAAACTTGTTTTGAAGTTTAGAGTGTCTGCAAACAAGATTGCTATCCCTGCTTTTTTCTGAGGTGCTGGAGCATGTAGTATTGTTTACCACCCTTTAACTTTTAGCCTATGAGTTTCTTTAGATTTTGTTTCCTTATCCACTCTGCCAGTCTATATCTTTTAATTGGAGAATTGAGTCCATTTATATTGATGGTTATAATTAAAATATATTGACTTATGATTGATATGAGTTTTATTACTGTTTGCCTCTTTCTCCTGTGTTTAATTGGCTGCCCTATTTGATAGATTCTTTCTGTTCTCATTTGTTGAGTTTGGGTCATTTTGCTCTCTGTATAAAATTTTTTTTAATAAACCTTGTAGGGTTGGCTTTGACATCATGAAATTCTTTAGTTGTACTTTGTCATGGAAGTATTTCATTTCTTCCTCATATTTGAAGGAGAATTTTGCTGGGTGTAGCAGTCCAGGATGGAACTTAATTTCATGGAGGACTTGAAGTACTCTGCTGCATGCTCTTCTTGACTTCATGGTTTGTGAAAAGAAATCTACCATTATTCTGATGAGTTTTCCTTTAAAGGTGATCTGTTTCTTTTCTCTAGCAACTTTCAGTATATTATTCTTTTGCTGGATTTCTTGGATCTTGACTATTACATGTCTGGGTGTATTTTATTCAGGTTGATTTTATTTGGAGTTCTACATGGTTCAGTTTTCTGTATGTCCAATTGTTTTCTCAAATTTGGAAAGTTTTCTGCTATTACTTTGCCCATATTCTTTTTATATCATTTGTATTGACTCCTTCTTTCTCATTGATTCCTATTAATCTCACACTGTTCATTTTTGGATCATCTCTCAGATGTTGAATTTTTTTTCCTGTATCCTGGTTGTTTTTAAGAGATCCTTTCTTACCTTTTCACTAGCTGAGATTGTGTCTTGAAGATCTGAGACTGTTTACTTTGGTTTATACTGTTTTGCCAGCTTGTGGTTGAGATTTTATTTTCTTGTATATCTCTTTGAAACTATTTCATGTGATCTATTTCTTTCCTATATTGTTCAATCAGGGAATCCATCATTTTTCTGTTGTCCTCCAATTTTTTATCAATGTCTTCTTTAGTAGTACTGAAGTGTCTCATTATAGTTTTCCTTTGTCTCTCTAGTTCAGAGATTATTTCTGCTGTTATCTTCACCTTTCTATAGTTGTTCCCCTACTTTAGATACTACTAGTTTAGGAGGTCTTCAGAGGTTATTTCTGCCCTGGTTTCCTCTAGAAATGTCTGCAATTGTTTTTCCACTTCAGAATCTATTAATTCCTGCATTTCTTTTTTTACTTCACATGTTATCTCTGATCCGAGTTGCTCTATACCTTTCTACACTTGTCTGTCTACCCCAGAAGCTATCAATTTAGAGATTTCGTCTGCATGATTCCTATTTTCTTATAAAGTAGTGTCTCCTGTGTCTGTTACAGGTGTGCTTGGGACCTGAGATTGCATATTGCTCCTTGTCTGTATCATTCTGTATAGCAGTGACCTTTGGTCCAGGACTGCGTGCCCATGGGTTGGTTGTTCCATCCAGGCTGCTGGGTTGGCTGAGCTGCTTGTAGGCTGGAGGATGGAGGTCTCACTCAACTGGCAGACCTCACTGCTGGATAGGCTAAGCTTGGGTTGGGCTGGAAGTCTGACTCACATGGCTGAACTGGTGCTGTTAGGCTATTCTTGCATATGGCTGAAGGTCTGACTCACATGGTGGACCTAGCTGCTGGATAGTCTGCACTTGCAGTGGGTCAGAGGAGGTCTGACATGGCAGGCCTGATGCTGGATAGTCTGCGCTTGTGGCAGGCCAGAGGAGTAGGTGGGCCTCAGGAAGTCTGATGCGATAGGCCGGAGATTAAGCTTAAATCCTTAATTGTGTCTCTTGAATATTTTTTTAACTTGATGACATTAGTTGCATTGCCTGTGTGTATTTTCTACTACTTTTGAAAGATTGTTTCATTTTTTATTAGTATATGTTATGTTATTTATGCAAAATGGTAAGGTTTGCTTTGGGAATTTGATATGAGGCATTTAAACATATCTCGATCATTTTCAATTCTTTTATGCCTCTTATCTCCTCATCCCCTTTCCCATCTTCAAGGGTCTATCTTCTAGTTCTCTGCTACTACTTACTTGCTCACTAATTTACTTGTTTATTTTAGGTATCATATAGAAGAAAATGTGATATTTAGCTTTCCTATTCTGTCTTATTTTGAAAGGATAGACCTTAAAATCTGATGGATGGAATGTGTTTAAATATCATACACATACACACACACACACACACACTATATATATATATATATATATATATATACACACACACACACACACACACACAACACACACACACACAACACACACACATAACTGGATTCAAAATTTTATGCATGTAAGGAAACTAGAAATGTACTTGTTTACCAGCTTATATTAGGGACTCAACCCATACTAATATTTGATAGTCTTCCCTTTTACTTGTAATATGTTCTATTGCTAGTATCTGCTGACCTATTAATGTCTGTGGTCATTATATATTAATCAGAGTGGATGGTGAGGTTTACCACTGAAATTCTGGATTTCCCTGACCTTTTCAGAGTTGTCCTCTGTGAATTGTGCTATGTAGGTCTCTTTGATAAAGTCTTAGAGATGAAATACCTACTCTGCATTCTGGACTTTTAGTTCTGCATTATCATCATCATTATCATTTCTCCTATACAAGTCTTCAATTCATATTTAATTCCTGTTGGAAAATAAATCGTGATTTAATTTAGAAATAAAAGAAAACACCCAATAATTTCATTAGGGAAAGTTTAAGATAATTACTTATGATCACATAGTAAGGAATATCAACCAAGCAATAAAGACAATTTAGATGAATACAAGAAAAGAGCTACAGGGAGCAGCCTCCAGCCCCGGGATGAAAGCAGAGCACTTTAGGAAGGATCAGTGTGAACACTCTCAGTCTTGTTTTCCATCCAACCCAAGCGTAAAACCCAGAACTTCTGAAGATGGAGTAACTGTCATCACAGGGGACAAAAACGTTTATAGGTACCATCCTGGTAAAACTTAAACTCACTGGTAAGCTGTGCATTAGTGTGGTCCATCAGAAACTACCCTCTGTAGATATCTTCTTGGTAAATGCTTCGTAGGAAATGTTTCCTCTTGCAGGGACATTGTCCACATGGTTCTACCTTGGAGTATTTTGCTGAGATATTCTGAGAAAAGCTGCCTATAGGAATTATTCATGCCATGGACCTAGCCAGGAAATTTGCAATGCAATCAGATCTACTGGATATTGGGTACAGTCTTAGCCGTGAGCAGAGAGATGACAGAAGTGAGAAGTAGCACTTCTTCCTATTCCAGTGCCTCTGCTTATTCAGGGCAGAATCATGCTACTTGCCAGGGAAGAAATAGTCCTTTACCCCAAGGACAGAATTTTGAGCTGAGAGGAAGTAAATTGATAATAGTATCTAATTGCAGTGCAGTGCTTAGCATTTACTCCCTGCTGTCATATTTTAATCCCATTCCAGAAAGTTATAACTAAAGTAAAGTCCATATCCTAAATCTCTAATGCTGGAACTTTTCTAATCAAGGCCTTAGGACTATGCTTTCACTTTAGTTTTTGACACCTTCCTTTCCCTCCCATCATAAGGATTAGAGGTTTCTATGTGAGTGGATCTTTACTGTTACCCTGTCAAAACATCCTGAATCACCCCTGCAGGAAAGAGAGAGGGTGGGGGCTGAGGATAGCTCAGCAGCATAAGTGCCTGCCTGGCAAGAGCAAGGTCCTGAATTTGATCCCTGGTACCAAGAAACACAAAACACTGACTCCACCTAAGCACCCATAATTACTATTCTGCCACCTCAGTATGCCTAATTACTATTCTGCTTGCTTATATCTCTACATATTGACTTTCAAACACTTCTTTATTGCAGCTTCTTTTTCTTCTTACTCAAATCTTTTAAATAGACATTACCTAGAACATCAATTATGGTATGACATCTTTTCCTATGAAATTTACTAATTTTCCACACTGCTTGTTAGATTTTAGCCTGGTCTTCTTGTAAGGTCCTAAGACATACAAAGGGGGTAAGTTTTCCTGTGCAGCCTGAGGAATCTAGCTCCATGCAAATGTATCTTCTAGGATTTAATAAAATAGCCTTTGTAGGCAAACTGTTATCTTTCTGTAATTTACTGTACTGAACGTAATCTTAGAATTTAGTTGAGGTAGTTATATTAGAATTAATTTTATTACTATTTTGGGTTGTGTTTATTGTTATTATATTTACTTAAAGTTTCTGTATGTCAAAGAGTAAATAAAGGCCCAGGAGGTAGCTCGGTGATCTAAGCGCCTGCCTGCAAGCACAAGGAGTAGGGTTCAATCCCTGGTACCAAGTGCTGGCTCTACATGTTGGCACATACCACACCTGTAATCCCAGCCCTGGTTGAGACAGGAAGATCACTGTGAGTCCAAGCTGCATACTGAGACCCTGTACCAAAAAAAAAAAAAAGAAAAGAATAAATAAAGGATTTGATGCCGTATCTGGTATTGAAAAGTCCTCAGTGAGTTCCAGTTCTATTGATAGGGAATTTTCCATGTAAGTGTATTCATAGACTATTATGTCAGCATATGTAGCTATAAAGAATATTATAAAAAATTATTTAGATTTGATGAGAAAACAGTGAAATTATTGAGATGTGGAAATGAAGTGGGTATTTCCTAAATAATTTTAACTTTATTACTTTAGATAAGTAAAGATCATACCATTTTAGAAGAAGATCTTCCAGCATCTGATAAAACTATAATGGTACACATTTCACAAATGGTAAAGCTAATACAAAAACTCCAAAAACTGAGAAGTTGCTTCAGTGATGGGTCTAAATACCCCTGGAAATCCATGATTCCCAAGTCAATGTAAGTGAAATATAAGAACTGGTTTAATTAAAAACAACAAAATGGTGCATATAATTAGTAATGACTGTAAGAAAATGGATGGGATATTACTGCTTTAGATAGAGCACCTGAATCAGATCAGAAGGAGTAATCATCTTGTTTTTGTTTGAAATTTTTCATAGTCTGAGATGGCATTATCAGTAGAGTAAACACTAGTTGCACATAATTATTCCCCATTGTAATTCAGTTCAGTTAAGAAGATCACTTTGTTGATCATACCAGCCACATTTCATGTACCTAGTATCCACATGTACTTGTTATTAAAATGTTATATTGAGGGCCGGCAAGATAGCTCAGTGGACTAAGCATGAGCTTAGGCAAGTGTAGAGACCAGGGATCAATCCCCGGCCCTACACGTCGAGTTGACCCTACCCCTGAGTGGACTGAGTGGGCCACCAAGACCAGGGGTAGTGGCACACGCCCATAATCCTAGCTCTTGGGAGGCTAAAAACAGGAGGATCACTACAAGTCCAAGCTGCACAGGGAGACCCTGTGCCAAATACATTTAAAAACTGTTCTATTGAACGTTATTGGCTTTGATGAAATATCTAACTTATAAATGCCTGCGTTTGACTAGGTTACTCCTAGAAATGAATTATTTGACTTGAATGCTTTGTTCTTTATGAATGCCTACATTAACAATTATATGACCAACTTACAAATTTCTTTCATAGTCACCATTGTTTTTACATTAAACATACATAAAAACCTTTTATTTCATATTGTTAAAATATGAAGTACCCTTAATTTGAAGGCAGTGATTACTAACTCTAGGTACAATGCATAGATTCAAATGAAAAAACTATAAACTTGAATTGGCTACCATTGAGTTGTATTGTCATTCAGAAGGTCAGGTATTTTCATTTGAGCTATTATCAGGCAGGCATAAATAATTTCACACCAAAAATAATACTTATACTTGATATGTAAGTGTCTGTTGTGGAATAGGTAATTTTTAGTAACTTTTATGTGATCCTTGTGAATACTTTATAAGAAAGATATTATGATACTTAAGTTTTATTTTTTTTTAAATGTTTTTATTTTATTTATTTATTTTTTTCTTGTTTCAGAACCTTTGTTTGTTTATTCACTTATTTTTATGGCCGGCTCAGCCTGCCCTGAGGGCAGGGCTGGTGCAGCATGTGGTGCCGGGGATCGAAGCGCGGTCCCTGAAGCCACCCAAGCTTCCCCAAGCAGGCGCTTTAGACCACTGAGCCATCCCGCTGGGCCCAAGTTTTAATAGATAAAGAACCTGAAGCTCAGAGAAGTTAAGCAATCTACCCAAGGTCATATCATTTGCAAATGTATGAAATAGATCTTTTGCTCAATAGTCTCATTCTATGTTTTATGATACCAACCAGTACAACTTTTAATAATACGTTTGGAAAAAGAACTCTCATGTTTCATCCTATATTTATGTTGTTAGTGTTGTTGGTATTGTCAGGTATATTCACAGAATATAGAATTATATGGTTTGTCTTTTATATTTTAAATAGTTCCTGCTGGCAATTTTACTTAATAATTATGAAAAAGGTTAAAATATGTTAACCTTAATTTTACAGATTTTTCATATCTTAAGACTAAACTCATTGGTTGAAATATTAAAATTTATTCTATTAAAAATTCAGGTGGAGTGAGGCAAGGCCATCAATGAAAGTGGATAGCTATGAATCTATGGAGCAGCAAATTAAAGGTGATAATACTGTATACATGTTGAGCCTCTATATGGCTTCCTAAATATACCAACACTTTAAAACTTATAGTCAAAAATTTAGAGAGCCGTAATTATACAGCAGTAAATTTGAAATTATTTAATAATAGTGAACTTGTATTTCAGTATAGGTGTCATTACATTCCAAATCCTAGAAACATACAAAATGAATAGTGTCCAATTTTGCCATTGCCCTAATGAAATTCAGACTTCCAAAGGACACAGGCACATTATGAATCCTTTTAACATATCATAAGGCACAGTGGAAATATGTGTACATCAGGAAAACTTTATGCAGCCTTAAGGGATAAGCAGAATTTAGTGAACTTAAGGAGAAAAATAATGAGTATTTTAACAGGATGATAATAGCATGAGTAAATAGCATGAATAGAGAATGACAACTTAATTAACATAAAAGTGTATTTTGCTAGATGGGATTAGTTAGATGGCATCCTCGCCATGGAAGGCCTGAGCATAAAGCGCTTGTACTTTTTTCAGGTATCAAAAGGAGTCATTGAAGACTTCATGTGGGGAAATTGTATCATTAGTTTCAGTTTTAAGGAAAATGTTTTGGCCCTACAGTAGAAATTACATTTGTGGACTGCAAATAGAAAAGGAAAGTTTCTACTGTATATTAGATATGTTATATATAGTTGTATGCTAATGAAAGAGAACAAAAGAGTGATGTTTGATATATAAGTTCTTGAAATAATTTGCAAAACTTGTTGATTATATGGGAAAGGAAGTAAGATTAGATAAAGATGGTACCACCAATGAATATAAATAAATGTAGAGGAAAGACATTGTGATAGGAAAACGGTGAGCTCAAAATCACTTGCTTCATGTATTCTTTTTAATATCACCATTTATTGTCTGACTGGGAAGACCAGTATTGGCAGCTATTATTTTTTTCTCTACAATTATTAAAAACAATGGCATGTAAACTCAGTTAGGACATATAATTATTACTTGCAATTTATAATGTGAGATATACCTTTAATTATTTCAGAATTCATAAAAACCCACTCAACTGAAGAACCTATGCATGTTTCTGCAACAGAATCAGGTGAGTTTCTTTAATTTAAGAACCTTAATGTTAATAACCTGTGAGCACATTACTTTCTTTAATTTAAGGTAATACTTATTAGACACAAGTAAGACAGAATATGTAACGAGGTTATAGACCATAATTCCGCAGGACCCTTAAGAGGATGGCAATGAAGACAATAAGGAAAATTGAGGAGGTAAGGCCCAGGTCAGCAGCCACCTCAACGCTGATGCCGTCAAAACTTCACTTACTGGGCTGGCCAAATAGCTCAGCAGATTAAAGTCCCTGCACAGGGGCCAGGGGTTTGATCCCAGGACCTGCCACACCCCCCCACCCCTGTCCCGCACTCTGAGATGGCAGTTGAGACTGGACATGGTGGTGGCACACCTGTAATGCCAGCTCTTGGGAGGCTATAAACAGGTGGATCATTAGGAGTCTGATCTAGTAGTGAGACCCTGAAGACCCTCTAGATCCTTCCCTAAAATTAAAACAAACAAAATAACTTCAGTTACCAACAGTAACCCAGAAAACCCTGAACCACAATATGCCAGAGACAAATGCAGCAGATCTACCAGATGAAAATTTATCTGCCGGCTTAATGTCTCTACCATCATCCGGTGTAGTTATCAAGCAAGAAAGAAATGAATATGTAATTCTAGCAATAAGAAATGAACAGAAGATTGGAACCAAAGACTTTAAGTACTCGCTTCTTGCCTGTTGACCAGATAACTAGAACTATCTACATTATCTATGCAGGATGGGGTTTTTATTACCTAACCACATCCATTTTTGTTAATGGCAAATGTGTGGTGATAGGTCAGAATTCAAAGCTTCCCAGGCACCCTTCCTGCAAACTCTCTCCCCTTTGGTCCCAGGTAGAGCCAAACCCAAAACCACAGAACGGGTCCACTTTGACCTGGACAGGCAACCATGGAAACTCTCCTTTGAAGGTCCCCCACAGACCAGGTAGCCCTGCCAAGATTAGCTCTCCCACAGCTGTTCCAGCCCCCCCCAACTCTGTTACCTAGCTGTTCCAGCCTGTGATCACCCTCCCTGAAAGATCCTATAAAGTCTCCTGCCCCTCTTTATTCACTGCTGTGTTGGTCCACTAGACAGCCGGCCTGTTTGATGTCCCCAATAAATCTTTTACTTGCATCAGAATGCCTGGCCTGGTCAAGTGTATGGGTTTGCATGTAACATGTATGTTTGTTTTAAAGCCTGGTTTTCCTCAATGTACCTTCAAAGCTTCTTAAATTGTTCCATATCAGTTATTTAGTGCCTGTTTTTGGTCATGTATTTATGGCACATAATTTAAAATTTTTGTAACCTTTCTCCACTGCTAGTGGGAATGCGGACTGGTGCAACTATTATGAAAAGCAATGTGGAGGCTTCTTAAAAAACTAGAGCTGTAAATACCATTCAATCCAGCTATCCCCCTGTGGAGGACCACCTGGGCAGCTCTTGAAAGAAGAGCGACTGCCTCCATTTTTACTTTGCCTGACCCTATTTTCTCATATTGAAATGTACACAGCTGGCTAGGACTTCTCATTATCCTTTCAATTGGCCTTAAGCAGTGTGTATTGGTCTAGCCGAGGTACTAGTGGTAATTTTTGAAGATGGCACATGTGCTTCCCTGATAACAGGACAAAGACCAAATGCTCCATGGTGTCAGCTGAGATCAAGCCTCGAGATAGAGGCTATGACTTCCTGGGGCTTGAAAGACTGCACATCAGAGCTGAAGCGCCAGATCCCCAAAATCTCATTATCCTTTCAATTGATCTTATTGGTATAGCCCAGGTGCTGGCAATAATTTTTGAAGATGGCACATGTGTTTCCCTGATAACAGGATGAAGAGCCAGTGCTCCACAGTGTCAGCTGGGATCAAGTCTTGAGATAGAGGCTATGACTTCCTGGAGCTTGAAAGATTACACATCAGAACTGAAGCAACAGACCCTCAAAATATTAGATACTATCTCAATAGCATAATGCAAATTACTTCCTTTGCATATCTCTGAATATGGCGGAGGTGAGTGCAGGCCTCCTACCTAGCCCAGCTCACAGTGCTCACCTTCTTCCCACAATTCCCTTCAGTGCTCACCTTCTTCCCACAATTCCCTTTCACAAGCCAATCTCCCTTCTCTAATGAATAAAACCTGAGTGCAGCCCTAGGTCACTCTCTTGGTTCCAGAAAGCCATCTTGATGGCTTGATGGCCCCTTGGCTCCCCAATAATTACAAATATATATGACTTAGTGTCTTTGCTATTGTCATAGGTTGCTCTGAGAGTGATAAATTGGAATTAACTTGGTGGAATTCCAATAAAGTGGTTTTAGGATTATAAGTTTAGACTTCTTAGGCCAAGACAAGAACCAGGAAAGGACTCCAAAATTCCCCTACTGGGAATTTTCCCAGAAGAACTGAACACATCATACCATTGTGGTATTTGTGCACCTATGTTTATAGCAACCCAATTTGTAATGGCCAAATCTTGGAAACAACCAAAATGCCCATTATCTGAAGAATGGGTGAAAAAGATGTGGTATTTTTATACAATGAAATATTACTCAGCTGTACAGAATGATAAACTAGAAGATTTCATATATAAATGGACATATCTTGAACATATACTCATAAGTGATAACCAGATCTACATATATAAATATTGTATAGTCTCCCTAGTGTAAGAACTAAAAAGAAGAAATAAAAATGGAAAGGCATAACACAGCTGAATGGAAATCAAAGACTTAAGGGTTAAACAGCACAGTGACTGGAAGCAGGAGCAAAACTACACACTTATATGCACAGGATGAATTAGATAAAGGTCTTAAGAAACCTCAAAAAGTTTCTGACACTGGTGATAGCGATATGTAACACTAACACTGTGCTTGGATTGCCTGTCATTCTGGTCTTTTAGATGTGTGCTACTTCTAATGTCATTTCAGTTACTGTTACATTCTTTCTCAAGTAAACAGTTGGTTTACAAGAAAACAAAAAAGGGTATTAAATGAGAGTAAGAGACTAGGAAAAATGCCAGAGGATGGACAGGCTAAAATTCAGTACATGCATATATTTCTAAGTCTGTGTAAAAATGTGTAACTGCTTTTATCACATTTCATAGAGATTTATTAGAATATCAATGATTTATGGAAAATATCAGTTCTAAGTCTAAGATATTTGATATTCTGAAAGACAGTGATAGTAAGCTCAAGCACTATGTTTTAGAGTAATAATATCACTAAGCGTTTCTTTTGGAGGGCTAAAAATATAAGTTTACAGGCCAAAATTAGAGAAATACAAAAAGGGCTATAAGGATAGCCAGTATTGTGGCCCTAGCCCTTCAATGTCAGTGAGGACTCAGGACAGAACAGAACCTGTGCTGTAATATCCTATAACTCAGTGGTTTCCCAAACTTTCTCTTCAAGGAGATTAAGGATCCACAGAAGAAAGGGACTGAAGGTAAATAATGTGCCTAAGGAGAGTCACCTAGAGAGAAAGCATTCTCTTGGGCTTTCACAGAGAGCAAACTGGTCAAGCAATGGCCATGACTCATCCAGATGGCTGATACTGACAACAGTTCTACAAAGTAGTATACATGGTTCCAAAGTAAATCCTGTGATTTAACTGACCTTGAGAGATACAAAAAATACATGTTTTGTTATACAGGTCTGCTTTAACTTGCCCTTGATCACTCAGCAGAAACGTTTAAACATGATCCATAAAACATAAGGGTGGTTTAGTGTGCTGAGCAGTAAATGGCTCAAATCAACAGCTTCTAACATTGCAGTTTTGCCAGTAACCCACTGCAACTATGGAACATTTGACTATGTATGTAACCACCTTCTCTTAGATCAAAGAGAAGAAATATATTGTACCAATAACCATTAGAAAATTTATCATATCTACACCCTATGCCCTGTATAACTACAATGAGGACAGTAATATACATTGTATCAATTATTGTGAATGTACTACTAATGTGTTTTGAAACTGTCACATAATTTATTAAAAGTAATCTAAAAATAAAATAAAATTATTGTTATTACTCTAAAAGTTCATTGATTATCATAGACTGCAATTATATTGCTTTCTTTTTAACTATCACATAAGGTTCCTTTTAGGTCATTTAACATGGTTGGAAAACTTCTATTGATTACCAAGATATTTTCCTATGTCCTTTATCTGCAGCAACTAAAGCATTTTCACCCTTAACATCCTAAAGTCCTCTATTATGCTGTAACTTAAGTTACATACCCTGGATCTAAGTCAAATTTTTGTCATTTATTAGATGTAAAGTTTTTATCGAATTACACCGAGTCTGAATTTTTTAACTTGAGAATAATGGTGGTACCTTGGTTTTTAGATAAGATTTAGAGAATGCAGAGTAGGTGTTTGTTAAAATCACAATCATCTCATTTATAAGCGCATTTTCCTATACTACCCATGTGGCCTTCCTGTCTCCTTTTGTACTTATTTGGTTCTCACATTTATATCAGTAAAATACATTAGTACTGAGCTACAGCTCCAGTCACTCTCACTCCTTGTACATTTTCTTACTCTTCCTAGTAGCAGCTGCTGCTTCCCTGAGTAGTCAAGTGAATGAAATGCTGAGAATATTTGAGAAGCAGGCAAGTGAGTTGGAGAGGTGAGCTTTTAAAATAACTCTGTATTCTAATTTAAAAATGCAATGCATATTTACAGTGGAAATATTCCAGCCACAAACAAAATAAGGTCTCTGTTAAAAATTGGATTTTTACATTGATTTTTTATCATTGTACATAAAATTAAGCATAACATTATGAAATTACAAATGTAAATTGAAGTGTGAACTATTTGCTATGAAATAACAGTACATATTTTGAAGGTAATTAGTAGCAGTGTGTCTTTAAATGAACATTTAAAAAAAATTAAACATTTACTTCATAGATGCTATAACAGGGACTTGCCTTCGAAACATATGAAGTATAAGAGGCCACTCTCTAAATATCCCATATTTTATGATTCTATTGCTATAAACTATCCATGACAGGCAAACTTATTGAGACCAAGAAAATCACTGACTTTCTGAGTTGGGCCAGGAAGAGTGGGGAATGACTTCTGATGAGTACTGGGCTCTTTTTTTGTTAACTAAAATGTTCTGAATTAGGTAATGGCACTGGTTTCTCAAGTTGGTGAGTATAGTAAAATCCACTTGGAGGCTGTAAACAGGCAGATCTCTATGGGTCCAATCCAGTAGTGAGACCCTGAACACCCTGTAGACCCTTCCTTAAAATACGAAAAAAATCCACTTGTCTCCTTTAAAAATGAATTTTGTATCATATTATGTTAATTATATCTTAGTAAAGCTATTATAAATTTTTATTTAGCAAGCAACTAACTCATATTTGTCTCTATTATGGAATTGGGTCAGAGTACTGACCCATAAGTCAACCTGGCCCAAGGCTTTTTTCATAAAAAATGTTTCATAGCAACACAGCCTCTGCTATCATTTATCTGTCATCTGTATCTGTTTTTACAGAATGGTAGAGTAGTAACAGAGACCACCAATCCTGTAGAATCTAAAATATTCAATATTTTGTCTTTTTCCAGTTCCTGCTTTGGAATAATAAAAAGCTTTAAAAAAAAATAAAAAATATCTTTGTTTACTGACTGAAACAGATCTTAGCCATCATATTAAGTAAAAAAATATAAGCTGGAGCAGTGTACAAATGCCATTTGTATAAAAGAGGCATTGAGCACACTAATAAAAATAATAGGATTGACTAGGTAATATGTAATATTATATAAATGCATGGAACATAATCAAAAATATAATACCAATCAGATAATATTTCTGGGGAGGGCACTGGAGTTCTAGAATAGTACTCACAATGTACTCTAAATGTTATTATTTGAAACTCTTTACAAAGAATATATTTAGGTGTGTGATGTAAATAAAATATCAACATAAAGTTATAACAAATTTGTGGTCTGTTTTTCAGAGCTAAGAATGACCAAAGTTTGTTAGAGGCTGTAAGTATAGAACTCTCAATTTGAAATTGTACTTTTTTGAGTTTTTAATAGACTAGAAATTTCCAGCACACAGAATCCCAAAGAGAGCTAATATCTACTCAGTTTACACAGAGATTTCAATGAATATGTGCACTAGGAAGCTTTGTTCATTCTTTTTATTTCACTAGAATTTGTAACGAATGCAGCTATTCAGAGAACTACAGAGTATTGCAGACTGAATAGCTGCATTCATTACAAATTCTACTTTCTTGACCTCTGTCAGCCTCAGTAATAGTTTTATTATAATTATTATTTTCATGAGTTAAGGAAGACTTAACTGAAAAACAAGATATATGCATGAAGGAAAATACTTTTGAACCCAATAATTATAATTGCTTGATATTTCTTCTTTAGTAAAAAAGGAAGAAGAAATAGTATCAGATATATAGTTTATTAGAAAAGCAGTAATTCTAAATGTTTCTCAGATATACAGGGAAGACTGTCATGTTCAATTTAGGAATAGTTGCCTTAATGTATCACTCATGTTGAGAATAGAATTAAGTGCATAAATAACCTGTGTATATTGAGATATTTGTTCCTCATCACTACTAAGCTTGCACACTTCCTTGTAGAAATGCAAACAGATGCAAAGTGATTTTGAAGTGTTGTTAGAGGAGAAATCAGTGATGGAAAACGAATTACAAAAGTTGAAGGATACAGAGGTTAGTAAAATTTTAGTGTCTGAAATGGCATGTAATATTTAACAAAGTACATTATTTTAGGATAGGAATCAAAGTAATATTTAAGTATTTTATGTAGTCAACATCACTAATTTATAGCTTATACTCGAAAAAATAAAAGTTATCTTCCATTTTACTATTTTAACTATCAAAATAAAAATGGTGTTGTGAAAAATAGACACTTTCAGTATTCTGAAAGACATTTCTAAACCAGTTAGCTTTATTAAATTATCACTTAATTAGATTTTTCAAGTATCTTTTAAATATTTTATACTGTGTTATTATCTGATTTTAAGCAATGTATGTGTCCCAGTTCACTACACTAAGTAGAATGAATAAAAATGTCAAGATCAAAGGAAAATTTCTTTCCTTTTGTATTTTCTCTTCTTGACATTTTCGTATTATAAATTTATGGACAAGAAGGTCAAATAGAATTGAATTTATATTAACCACTGAAAAGCAAGATATATGCATGAAGGAAAATACTCTTGAGCCCAATAATTATAATTGCTTGATATTTCTTCCTTAGTAGAAAAAGAAGAAGAAATAGTATCAGATGTACAGTTTAATCAATTAGAAAAGCAGTAATTCTAAATGTATCTCAAAAATACAGGGAGGGAGCCGGGGAGATAACTCCATGACACAAGTGCCTGCCTGCCAAGTTCAAGATCATGAGTTTGAACCCTGGTCCCTCAAAATAAATAGATAGATAGATAGATAGATAGATAGATAGATAGATAAAATATATGGGGAAGACTGTCACATATATTCAATTTAGGAATAGTTTCCTTTATCATTCATATTGAGAATAGAAATAAACACATAAAATCTAAAAAGCATAAATTGTCATAGCAGAAAAGCATAAATAAATAAAAGCATAAGTTGTCATACTGAAGGTTCAGATAGTCTGTTTAAATATGGGAATTTTTCAACATTTTAATCCTTCACTATTAGAGTCACTTTGAAGACAGTTGGAGACCATTATATAACTTGAAGTGGTAGCAATTACTGTTTTGTTTTTCTGTGTATTAGTTCTTTGGGGAGTTTCCCCTCCAATTTTGCAAGAGAAAGGTGATTTTGTTCTTGTGTTCAATCATTACTTGACATCGTAGTGCTCTTGTTCAATCCAGAGAAAGCTTGGTGTTCATTTTATGGGCTGTACTGTACTATCAATTCTTGTCTCAGGCCCAGCACATCACTCCTATGTCATTCTTTACTCAACCTTTCGATATTCTAAAATACATTAAAACTCAGTGGCCCTGTTTCTAATTCTTTTCACATGTGAATAATATTCAGTGAAGGCTTCGCCTAACATTGGAAATCACCTCTATCATTTCTTGTCACTCTGTGGAAACGTGAAGGAGAAGTACAGGAGGACAATTTCTGCACATATAAAACAATGTTGTATCTGTACCAAGGTGGTGACTGAGAAATCTGGGAGGTAGCCTGTTTTCGGGGAAAATCTAAAATGGAAATCAGTGCATAGCATGGTGGGGAGAGACTAACAGTTATAGCATGTGTCACCTTTGCAACTTCCAGTAACAGGTACCATTTTCTGCCAAAGTTGGGCTCTCTTTCTTAATAGTTTTATTCTTATAAACAATCAAGGTTACTAATCAAGAGCCAAATTTCCTTTTCTTGCCTGTCAACTGTTACTCAGTTTTTCTGTGAATTGGCTAATGGTTTCGTTTTCCTTTTGTGTAGGAAAAGAAACTGACACTAACTGTCTAACACAAGAAAAATACTGGACAGGTGTTAGGGTAGCTCTCAGGGTTAAATGAAGTGTTGAACGTGTGCAATGAGGGGTGGAATCAGGCAGCAAAAAAGGCAGAAGTCATGGACAGCACCTACTCTTGTTTTTTCAGAGATGTTTACCATTTACAGCTGTTTCCCTGCATACCATTAGTTACTAGACATGGAATTACTCATCTGTACCTGTCTCCCTCCCCTAAGAATCAATCAGTTTTAAGAGATGGGACCTTGCTACCCTAGCTTTTGAGCACTGTCATCGGGACAACTTGAGATGGGCAAAACCCTCCTGCAGTGTGATTCTGCTTCTTACTCAGAGGAAGAAAAGATGCCTCACATAGACATCTGGTGTCCACTGTACCTTCTAATGTGTGTTACTCTCATACCCACTGATTCCAGGTATCAGTAAGTACTTAAAGGGCCAGATAAGTACTGTAAGCTTCACAGGCCTTTCATTCTCTTTGACAACCATTTTTGTAGCATGAAAACAGCTGTAGACAGTATGTAAATGATAACATGCGTGTTGTAGTATTTTTTCTTTTTTTACAAAAGCAGACAACAGGGCATTTTGGGCCCATAGTTTTATCAGTTCCTGAGTTATGTCATTTTATTTCTCATGTTGTCTCACTTTACAGTGTCATCCAAAATATAGGACCTCTGGGATATGTGTTTTATATGCTGCTCCTGGAAAATGTTATGACACTGAGAGTTGTTTTTGTATCTTCTATTCCGTTCACTGGCCTTGTCTATTAGTAGTCAGATTATAGATTTAGGGTGAGTGCTGATAATGATATTTTGGTCAAACTACTTTATTCTTTACAATAATTTATTTATGGCCCTTTCTTTATACTTTCATGTAAATATTAGGGTTAACTCGTCGCATTTATAATTGCCATGAATGTCTACATTAAATTAGAGAGATTTGACTAAAATATATCTTTTTGTCAATGAATTTTAAATGACTGCAGTTTATTTATTATTATTATTATTATTATTATTATTATTATTATTATTATGACCAGCTCAGCCTGCCCTGGGAGGTGGGGCTGGCACAGCATGTGGTGCCAGTGAACCATGGCCTCTGCAGTTGCCTAAGGTTTTCTAATCAGGCACTGTAGACTGCTGAACCATTTAGCCATGACTTCAGTTTTAAGATGTTTCTTTAACCTCTGGTACTTTAACGCTAACAAAATTAATTTTTCTAATGAAGTTCTTTTTTTTTAAGTGACCAGGGTTCAAACTCAGGACCTTGCACTTGCCAGGCAGGCACTTGTGCCACAGAGCAGTCTCCCCGGCTCCATTTAATTTTTATGTACTTGGTACATGGTCTTGCTACACAGCTTGGACTCATAGCAATCCTCCTGTGTCAGTCTTCCCAGTGCTGGGATTACAGGTATGCTTCACCATACCAGGTTTCAATGGCCACCTAGGGCCTGAATGACATGTGGTCTTGGGGTTTGAACCCAGGTTCTTAGACTTGTCAGGCAGGAGCTTAGAGCCCTGAGCTATCTCCCCAGCCCTTCATGAAGCTCTTAATTGTTTTTTGTTTATTTAAGATGTTGGAGTGTGTGACTATAGCAGCATAGAGGGTGAATGATTACTCAGAGATAAGACTTGGTTTGGTCACCGAGAGGTGCTGAGGGGCTATCTCAGCTGAGACTACGTAGCATTAGGAGGACAGCCAGAGAAGCCTGGAAGCTGTGCACTCCACAGCTTTTATTTAGAATGTCAGTGTGATTAAAAAAAAAAAAAAAAGCTGATGAGAAACAGTTTTGGCCAGGTGCTCTCTCAAGAGTGCACAGTTTTCTTGAGCTGAGGAGCAGACAACGGCCAGACACAACATGCTTCACTTATCTAAGCTTCTAGTCTAGCATTCACTTCTCATAGGTTCTATGTGCTGTTGCCCTACAGTTTAACCATTCAAATCCTCACAAGAGCCCATATGATTTTGCTCCAAGTTTTAAACTTTACTTTTTACCTCCACATAAGTGCTTCAGATTTTATTCTATTTTGATTACTATCTTTTCAAATACTTTTCTAACTTACATAGAATTGTGATATTTGTATATTGATTTTTGTATTGAATTAGTTATACTATCATAATGATTAGATTATTTCCTGTTCATATAATTATAGGTGCTAAGTTAAACAGAAATTAATATGTAGTCGGAGGGAGTCTGGGCTCTCAAGGAAATCAACAGACACATAAAGACATCCTATTTGCAACTACAGGCACATCTCTGAAAAAGACCAGGCCTCAAGATAAGGATGCAGTGGGCAGACCTGCATGCCTCCCTAAGGGATAAGCAGTAATTTGGAATTACTGTATACAATAATTAGTATAACCTGACCCAAATAGTCATCAGTCAGTCAGGTGGTTGATTGAGCACCTAGACCAGTCCCTTCCTGAAAATACCTTTGTTCTTTCATTGCACCCCTGCTATTTGGCCTGTTTCTTTGTTGTACCAATATAAGCTAAACAGCTATAATTGTATTCTGTAGATTGATTATAGTATGACTCACATTGGGTTTATAATTTACTGTATAAATTACCCATGACAAAGGATCTTCGTAACAGACTTCTTCTAGAACTCATCCTGTCTCTCAGGAGCTATCTCTATAAAGTCTTCCTACTCTTAGCCTCCTTTGTCTTTTAAAATTCATTCTTCAGTTTCAATGAACACAAATTCAACACATCTGATACGTCTCAGGTTGATTCATATAATCAAATATGAATAATGATAGCCGATTTTCTTGCTTTCTAATTTATAGTACCTGTTTCCTTTATCCCAGTGGCTGTACTGGAAAGGACCACTCAAATAATGTTGAATAAGAGTGAAAGAAGTGGACACTTTTGATTTTTCCCTGATTTTAAAGTTTTAAGTGGAACTTTTTGTTATTTCCTATGGTTTGTCTTTCTGTCTGTATATCTGTATTGTGCATGAGCCTGTATTGCTGTTAGGAAATTCAGCATTTTCTTACTAATTTACTATTTAAAAATATTTCTTTAGATTTTTCTACCTCAACTGCAAAGCCACATTCAAAATTTTAATTGAGTGTTACAGCTTCCAGATTCCAAAATCTGTATTACTTTCCTATTGAATGTTTGGTTTTTATGTTGATTTATTAGGGTTTAGTCTTTGTCTACAACTTACTGAATTCAGTCTTCAAGTAATATTCAATTACTTCATTTTTAAGAAATAATATAATTTATTTCTTCTATTTTTAGGTAGTTTCTCATTCCTTACACTATTCATGATATAAATCCCTAAGGACACTTTTATTACAATTGCTGTAAGTTATTAGCTTTTAAATAAGAAAGACAGGAGGGACCACCCACTCAGGACTCCCCGCCTCCTGTTCCTGTCTTGGACAGGAGCTTTCTTTCCCTTAATAAGTATATTCTGCTCATTAAATAAATAAGATAATCTTTAAAATTATGCTTGTAGTTATTGTTGGTGGAGGCAGTCCTGGACCTCCTTGTTTGGGCATATGAGAAGGGGCCTCTAATGGGCCTGGCCTTAGCAAGAGAAGGAAAAGGTCACTCAACTTCCACACAGTTTACTCTGGGTATATTGCTCACTGTGGGGGAACCTTTCCACTTTCCAATAAAGTGTTCCTTAAGTATACTGTCAGTGGCCTCCAGGACATAAACACCCTCTATATTTCAAACTCTGCAGAAGGAAGAAGCTAGTTGAAGGGCTCTGACACATTCCTGAAGGTAACCTGTCTCTAGAGGGAAAGCTGTATTCCCTGTAATGCTTCATTGCTGTGTTTTAATGACTCCCAATGGTGTGTGCCAAAGTGTAATTTCTCTAGGCCTATGATTTACCAATTTAATTATAAACTCAACTGAAACTAAATTACACCATAAGCATATCTGTATTCCTGCAGTTAATGTAACTTGTTTTATTAATGGAAGGTTCCAGAAAAGCCTACATGCATATTGTAACTCCATAAACACATGGTTTGGTCCTAGCCTTTTTATTCATTACCAGTAAAATCACACACCCAATCATCTACCCTAATAATGATGCCCTCTTTTTTTGTAAACACTGTTCTTTTTTTTTTAAGTTTATTTATTTATTTATTTATTTATTTATTTATTTATTTTTATTATTATAGCTGGCTCAGCCTACCCTGAGGGTGGGGCTGGCACAGCACATGGTGCCAGAAATCGAACTGCGGTCCCTGCAGCTGCGTAAGCTTTCCTAAGCAGGTGCTTTAGATCACTGAGCCATCCTGCTAGCACTGATGATTCCCTCTTGATGCCCAGAAGGAGCAGATAGGAAGCACCTTTGTAGTAGCCGACAAAATCTTGCTCTACTACACCCTTTGGGACGCAGCAGTGATAAAAATTGATATGCAGGAGTTCAACTAAGTTATAATTATGGTTGGTACACTTCATATTAGCCACAATGGTCATGTGCTTCATCCAAATAAACTATATAAAGTATGTGGAGGAATTTTAAAATAAAGTGAAATTTTACCTAAATCATAAGCAAAAACAGGTAAAGCACATTCAAATGAGGAAGTAACTTTAAATATCTCAATACAAGGTAACTAAGACCTAAACTGGTAGTAGTTCTTCCATTACCTTTTTTTATTTTTTTATTTTTTAAAGAGAGTACAAAATAGTGTTAAAACAGAAAAATTACAAGTGATACAGAATTTCACTTAACAAAGCAATGTGAATTTCACAGTATTTGTTGCAATGCATAATGTTGTCTTCAAAACAGTTATACATGCAGGGCCCGGTGGGATTGCTCAGTGGTCTAATGTGCCTGCTTGGGAAAGCTTGGGTGGCTTCAGGGACCGCAGTTCAATCCCCGGCACCACATGCTGTGCCAGCCCTGCCCTCGAGGTGGGCTGAGCCCGCCATAAAAAAAAAATGAGTGAATAAACAAACAAAGGTTCTGAAACAAGAAAATAATAAAATAAATAAATAAATTTTAAAAATAGTTATACATGCAAAATTGGAAGAAGAAAAAAAGACAGAAATATATAAGAAATTAAGAGAAGAAAAAGGACAATTGATTAAAAAAAGAGATAAAACAAATTATTATCTGCTCCTTTCCGTAGACCAGCAGAAACCCACACTATAGTTGTCCAAGTCATCCTGCTTCCGTATATAGATAAATCTTTTTCCCCCACACCCTCTCCTGTCCTTCTCCTCAACATAGTAACTCCTTCCTTTTGAATAAGTTCATTCCCTTTTCTCAGTATCTTTTGTACCCATTAGATTACATTATTCTCTTTCAGATTCTCACACAAAGCCGATAAATATGATGTTTGCATATGTGAGTCTGATTTATTTCACTTAAGAGTATATTCTCTAGTTGCATTCATTTACCAACAAAAGACTGAAATTTATCCAGTATTATAGCTAAGTAATACTCTATCATATAAAAACATTGCATCTTCTTTATCCATTCTTCAGTTGATGGGCATCTGGGTGGTTTCCAAGATTTAACTATGATAAATTGGGCTTATACAAACATGGGTGCACATACATTACTGTGGTATGATGTTTTGACTTCTGGAAAAATACCCAGGAGAGGAATAGCTGTTTTAAATAGAACCTCCAACCCTGGATTTTAAAGGAATGTCCACACTGATTTCGATAGTGATTGTAGCAGTCTGCACTAGTAACAACATTGGAGAAAGGTACGTTTTTCTCCACCATCCCTCCAGTATTTATTAACTGACTTCTTGATGTTAGCCATTCTTTCTGGAGTAAGATGAAATATCATGTTGTTTTAATTTGCATTTTTTAAATGATCAATGATTGTTGTACATGGTTTCAAGGTAAATCCTGAGGAGATTTGACTGACGTTATCAAATACAAAAATTACATGTTTTGTTACATAGGTCTTGCTTTAACTTGGACTTAACCACCCAGCAGAAAAGTTTAACCCCAAGGCATAAAAAGTAAGGCCAGATTAGTAAGCTGAGCTATAAAAGGCTGAAGTTCATAGCTTCTGACATTCCCAGTTCTGCCAGTAACCCACTACTACTCTGGAGTATTGCTCTTTGTATACAACTGTTTTTCTCTTAGTTCAATGAGAAGAAATATTTGTACCAACGATATCTAGAAGAGTTATTATGTCTGCATCTTGTACTCTGAACAACTACTATGAAAACAGCAATATGCATTGTATCAATTATTGTGGCTGTCCTACTAACATGTTTTGAAATTGTCTCAATGTTATTTCTTTTTAAAAATAATTTTTAAAAATTTAAAAATAAATCATCAATGATGTTAAACATTTTTTCATATATCTACTTACCTTTGTATTATGTCATCTGAAAAGTGTATACTCATCTCTGATGCTCAGTTTTAAATTGGATCTTTGAATTTTGGGGGCCTGATTTTTAAAATTCTTTTCATATTTTAGATAGAAGGCCTTTATTGGGGAGACAGTCAGCTAAAATTTTTCCAGTTTGAGTGTTTTCTTTTCACATAGTTGGAGATTTGCTTTGAAGTGCAGAAACTTTTCAAAAAGATGAAATGATATCCCAGTTGTTGATTCTTTGAAGTACTTGCTGTGCAGCTTGGCTTTGTTCATGAGCTCTCTGCCTACCCCTATGTCCTATTGACCTTAAAGCTGTGGTCACTTCTGTCTCTCTCTAGAGTATGTGTCAGTATTCTTTGTAGGATTGGCTTAGTGGTTGTGAATTTCTTCAGTTATTCTTTGTCATGGAAGATCTTATTTCACCACTGAATTTGATAGTTTTTCAGAGTACATCAGTCTGGGTTGGAGTTTATTTTCTATGATGACCTGAAGTATTTCACTGCAATCTCTTCTTGACTTGATGATTTTGTGTTGGGAAATCTTCCATGATTCTCATGGGCTTTGCTATGTAGTTGACCTCTTTCTTCCCTATCAGATTTTAATATTGTATTCTTTTGCTCAACTTCTCTGATCTTTTTTATTATGTATCTAGGTATACATTTATTGTGATTATTGCTATTTGAACTTCTTTTGCCTCATTTAACTATGTGTGAGGTTGTTTTCTCATGTTTGGAATTTTTTCTGCTAGTACTTCAGCAAATAGTCTTTTAATGTCATTTGTGCTGTCTCCTCTGCTTCACTGACACCTACTATTCTTTTTTATCAGTATTGAAAAGTAACATATTTTCAGTGTTGGATAGATATGTTGACATGAGTAAGAATGGAATAAAAGTCTTATTTTTTCACATTTTAAATAACAGATACATAACATCTTAAGGTGTGACATAATTAGCAGTTCTTAAATACACTGTATTATGTAGCAATGTGATAGGCTTCCATTTAGGAACAAAAATAAATTTCACATGAAAAAGATTTGTTTTAATTTGCATAAAAATGTATTTAGATAAAACCTAAATATTTATCACCAAATAGAAACAAATGCACAGAAGCTCTAGTGGGTGTAAGTCCCAATTCTGGCCAATATGCACGTACAGAGATATCTTTTGCAACTATTGATCATCATCTCGTTGGCTTAAATTTCTAGATTTTCCACTTTGGATTTTTCTTTTTTTGAAAGTGGGGGCCACTCTATCTGCCACACCCCCAAGAGAAATGACTGATTTTTCCTTAAATACTACTTTGGGTTCCACAGCATCAGAAGTCGATACATACTCGTTCTCAGTGCTTGAAAGTTTTAAATCTACCTCCTCAATAATCTCCTGCTTAATTTCTTGAAATTCTCCATATGGGCTTGACTTATTCAAAGTTTTGAATTTTTCTTCACTTAGACTTGCTTTTCGATGCTTTTTTCTTTCTATATTTCTGGGGCGATTCTTTCATCACTGTATTGATTTTTTTTCCCTTAAAATTTATTTTTGGTTATTTTGTTTCTGCAGAGACTTCTCTTTGGAGTCTTGTTCTCCATCAGACTCACTATCTGATGACTCAGATTCTTCCAGAGTGCCAAATAACTTTTCTTGACTTTATTAAAAAGCATATTGACTGTGTGAGGGATGAAATCACCAGGTTTTTCCCATTTGGATTCTCCTGTTTCTATTTTATAGTAATAGCTATAACAGTCTTCACTTAAATCTTCTACCCAATTTGCCTTTGCTGTCCTTTTAAATTTTCTTTGAAATCTTTCAGGTTTCTCCCACGTAGATGCTCCTGTGATAAGATCATAATAGTGATAGTAACCCTCAGCGGTTGTGAAAGATTTCTCCGTCCTCCTCCTCCTCCTCCTTTTATTTTTGTTGATTTGATGTAGAGAGAACTGGGGTAATGCTGGGTACTGGTAACTATGAGATACCTGACTCTAACCCAAGCCTTTTCAAATCCTCTTAGTATACTTTTAAGGCAGCTGCCTCCATTGCAGCGAAGTCCTTTGATGCTTTTTCTTATTCTTTTGCTTTATCCAGGCTTTTCTGGTTAATCTCACTGATGCTCTTTGCCACATTTTCCTTATGATTCTTTCCCCTTTCATGAAATTCAACAGTCAGCCTCTTGTCTGCTATCCAGCACTTGCAGTAACCACAGAATTTCTTTGGTTGTAATTCCCAGTAGTTGGCCATGATGGTGCCAGCCACTCCATGCATTGTCAAGGATACGACTCACTCATACTCTCCAAGTGACGATAGCCAAACTGACACCTATTATTCTTATATATTATTTTTCTTTGTCATCTTGTAGCTGCTGAATTATTTCCTGTTTCCTTGTTAGTTTTAAGAATTTTTTCCTTTCATGTTCATTAGCTGCACTGTTGTCTTTGAGGTCTGAAAGTCTTCCTTCAGTTTCATTGAAATAGTTTTTCCAGTTTTCAGTGGAGTTCTAAGTTTCCTGGATATCTGTTTGATTGTTTCCTCCATTCTAATTCTTTCCTGTATCATTCATTCTGTGTTTTCATCATTTTTCTATTGTCTTCTGTTTTTTATTTCTTCTTTAGTTGCGTTAAGCAAAATTCTTTCACGATTATTGTCATATCTTTTTTGACCCTATAAATTTTTTATCTTATTTCTTCTGTAATATAATGGACTTGTTTCCTTACTTCAGTTCCTGTTATTTCAGAAATTTCAGGTGTGATTTTCAAGTTCTTGTATGTTTTTGTCTCCTGGATTTGTTCTATGTGGGCTGGAGGACAGAGATTGTCTTTTGCTCTTGTGTTTTGGCCTTGAAGCTCTCAGTAATCACACTGACTTAGCAGTGGTGGAAGAGTGGTGAGGTGTGTGTCAGTAAGATTTCTGCTGCAGTGTGGAGCAACATAGGACTCTCCAAGTTTGGGTGACTGGCCCATACTCAACAAATCTGCAGGGTAGGTGATAAGTGTTGGCTGAATTCACCAAGACCCATGGGCCACCCAGAAGCCTTGTAAGTTCTTAAAAAGTTGGAGCTGTGCCAGCACAAGTTCCACACCTGTACACTAAAGGCCAAGGAACATAGCTCACCAGAGTCCCCAGGCCTCTCAGAGTTCTTTTAAATTCTTAAATGGATGAACCAGCTGTCAGGAAAGCTCCATGCTGGTGCACCTTGGGCTGACAGATCATAGCTTTCCAGAGTGCTGCAGGCCACTCAGAAGTCCTCTATGTTCTTAAAAGTTGGAACCAGTGCCAGCACAAGCACCACTCCTGTGTGCTGAGGGCTGAATGTCAGAGCTTACCAGAGTCCCACAGGCTGCCTAGAGTCCTCCAAATTTTTTAAATGGTGTGACTCACTATCTTTAAATATGGATCATTTTACAATGAAATTATTTGCCACAGTACTTCTAGCAATAACTTAAAATTCAAAGGGTTTGGCAGTGTTTTATGTCTTCCTAAAGAAGACTTTTCTATAATCAGTAAACTCAAATACAAGTTACCACCTCTTGCCTACCCAACCTATGTACTGCCTTCTTTAACAAAGCCTAACAAATATTAATAAAACATTAGAGGTGTAGCTTGTTAGATAGAGGTGTAGCTTGTTCTAGTTCAAGAACAATACTTATGGAGCTGGGGAGATGATTTGGCATATAAGTGCCTGCATGGCAAGTGCAAGGTCCGGAGTTCAATTTCCCATGTTTCATCCTGTGCTAGCCTTGGACCTCTGAGTGTGCTGTGCTGGCCTGGAAACTCGGAATGGTGACACAGGCCTACAATCCCAGTACCACGCAGGCTGAGACAAGAGGATCACTAGGAGTCTGAGCTATGCAATGAGGCCCTGTAGCAAATAAATAAATAATAATAGAAGAAAATTATCTATGAAAATTTATGAGATTTTAAGATCAATGGAGGAGTTTGTACTAAATTAAGAATAGAGAGCTTAACTGAAGAAAGTCACGATGCCTGATATCCTCAGATATTTTCAAACTAAAATACATAATCTACTCAAACATACTATCAAAGGAGGTAAGTTACAACAAGGTAAACACTCAGGAGAATGTACTTAGAAAACCAAACTGTAGCTTGATCTAAAGCACCCAGCTTGGACCTGGAAGATAACATATAACCTGATTACACTGAACCAAACATTAACTTAATGTCACCTTCATACATCAAAACATTTACTTATAAGCAAAGTTATAGGAGATAGAAGTTCTTAAGGTTCAAATAGTATCTATGAAGAAAGGTGAAAGACAGACTTAAGAATATAAATAAGCAAAGAAAAGTTGATTTTCCTTTTGTATGATAGATTAACCAAAAATTACAAAGAAAACTTTTATTTAAATAAAGCCTTCAAATCAGAGAGACTATTAGCAAGCAGCTCTAGGAGCAAACTTATATGGCAAAATGATGGGAGACTTAAGAGTAAAGATGACGAACCAGCTTCCCCAGATAAGAATCAAAATCTTAATGTAAGTTGAACTGTTAGTCCACAGAGATAGGTTTATAGAAGGAGGAAGCAATCTTATAGAGAAAGTAAACTAGTCAACTTTCATGGCCTTAATGTGACTATGAATTAAGAATAGCTTCAAACTCAGAAACTATGACAATATACTTTCAACTACTTTTATGGCTTCTTACAATTAAATTGTATTTATTTATTTATTCATGTATTTATAGAAGAAGTACTGATAAATAATAAATCATTTCTCTTTGTGTTGCCTTTTATCAGATTGGATGTCCACTGATAATTCAACAAAACAACTTACTCAATTGAATTTTTTATTAATAATGTCAACCAGAGCTGGGGAGATAGCTTGGTAGTCTAAGTGCCTGCCTGGTGTCTTAGTTACTCTTCTCTCATTGCTGGGATAAATACCCAATACCCAAAATGAAGGAAGGAAAGTTTTATTTAGCTTACAGTTGTTGGAGTTTTCAGTCCATACTCGGCCGGCTCCAAAACAGACAGTCACATGGCAGAGAGCAGCAGTTCATGGGAGCAGAACAATTGCAACAGAGGGCAACAGAGCAACAGAGCCAGTCTGTCTCTCTGTCTTTCTTTATGTTACATTCAGGCTTTCTACCTCAGCCACTTCAGGCCACACCCATAATCCCAGCAGTACTCAGACCCATAATCCTATCAATACTAAAACACATAATCCCAGTGGATCATGAGTCAAGTCTCAAACTCTAGAAGTTCCCCCATGAGACTTTGGGGGAAGAATTAGACATAAACTGTAACACTTGGCATGTGAAAGGACCCAGGTTGATCTCTGGTGCTGCGTGCCGCAATGCTGGCCACTGAAACCAGGTGTGGTTGCACACGCCTGTAATCCCAGTGCTGGGGAGGCTGACATATGAGGATAACTACAAGTCTGAGCCTTCTAATAAGATCTTATAACACAAAAAAGATTTTAAAAGTAGTAACAACAATATTGTCAATTGAACCCAGGGATGTGCCGAGTGATGTATTTGAAAAATAAGAGGAATTTGTCAAACTAAAGCTATTCCTGTTAACAGAAAACATGACCTCCAGCAATTCCAGTGTTCATGTTACTGCTACTGATACATGTTCAGAGATCTCAGTATCCTTACCATGCAAAGGTAGCATAATTATTGGCTTCTTAAATAGGGCTTGTGTGAATGGCTAAAGGAGGTCTTAACTGTATTGTACTTTCAATCACTGAAATTTATCTCTTTTTGGGTTGGGGATAAAATAGAAAGAAGACCTTCTGTAAGAGATTAAATCATTTAGCCCACACTAAATGTTTATAACTTTATACTCAAGAAGTCAATCTTGAATTTCTGGCTTTAAAATATTGGTTATGGGGCCTGGGAGACAGCTTGGCTGTCTAAGTGCCTGCCTGGCTAGTTCAAAGACCCAAGTTCGATCCTTGGTACTGTAAGCCATATTGGACCCATGCCGTGCTGGCCCCACAAACAAGGCCTGGTGGTGCATACCTGTAATGCCAGCACTGGCAAGGCTAAGACAGGAGGATCACTATGAGTCTGAGCTGTGTAGTGAGACTCTGTATCAAACAAGTAAATAAATAAATAAATAAATAAAATACTTTTTTAAAATATTGGTTAGGGTGATCTCATAGTACAAAATTTACCTGAAAATCATAGCATAGTCCAAACATTAAAGTTACAGTCAATGAAATGTAATTAGTTAATGGAACAAATTACATAGCAGAATTCTGTTTTATAATTCATATGGACAATAGAAATTTACTACCTTGATCAGAGCATACTTAAAGGTATAATTAATATACATTAATATATAAAAATTCATTTATCTTCCCTAAATTAAAATCCTGTGTAATCTGAGTTTAGACTGAAGTAATCTAGGTTACTTTTTATATATTAATACATACTAATTAATTTATATTAATAATTATACTTTTTTCCAGTATGAATAAGATTTGAAATAATGTCAGTTTATCAACCAGCACTCTAATCAAGTACTTGGAGACAATTCCTGCTCAAAATAACACAAATCTGTTAAGAACCAGTAAATACTAAAACAAGGGACACTTGCTAAGTGATTTCATAGAGCTTTAATAGATCAAGAGATCCAAACTGGACTCAATAAGCATGTTGGCAAGATTGTGCCATGCAAACTAATAATATTTGTCCTAAATAGAAAATCTTAGTGGGCTATAAAAGTTTTGTGTGGTAGGCCAGCCAGACAGCGCAGTGGACTACATACAGTCTGCTGCTTAGGCAGAGCGCAGCAGCTGGGGTTTGATCCCAGCATGCCATGCTAGACCCACCCCTGGGGTGTGCTTAATTAAGATTAAGAAATCTTAATCTATGTATTGCCCCTCAACCTTCCCCAAAGCAGGGATTTTTAAGGTAGAAGTGTCCTAAAGTTGCTCAAGACTTAAAAGTTGTTATGCAAGAGATTCAAGTCCTCTCCTTAAGGTGTTTGTGATCAACCCCTTCTTATGATTCTTCCTGTCCTCATGGCCATAACATTCTTAACCACATTTAAATGGAAGATATTAGGCTGCATTCAGTTTCAAAAAGGATCACACATTTGTCAGTTCATGCAACTTGTTACAACCCACTGCTGTACAAAGACATATTCATTAGGGAACTTCTTCAGCCAACTGTATCATCCAGCCTTCTGTGTACATTGAGCCTGTACTGGCTCTTTCAGTCACAAATGCTGTATAAATCCCTTATGTATACCTCAAGTCCTTATTCACATAAACCGATATATGTGTCTCAGGTGGATCAAATGTTGCCCTAGTCTATACTGTAACTACAATTATCATCTAATTAAAAATGTGCATTAGAGTACTTTGAGCAGCAGCACAGGCCGTCATGTGAAGTCATTCCAATCATTTCTTCCTCTAATAAGTGTGTCTTTTATCATACTTGTCACCCTGTAAGAACATATATGACTACTTATAGTCATCAAGACATTTGCCAGTAACATAATTAACCACTTCAGGTGAAATTACATACCACACAAAACTTTTTTTAATGTATCTAGTACAGGGTCTACAAGGTGTCACTCCATAGATCAGACTCATAGTGACTGTAGTCTACTGTGCTGTCTGGCCGGCCTACCACACAAAACTTTTATAGTCCACTAAGGTTTTCTATCTAGGACAAATGTTATTAATTTGCATGGCACAATCTTGCCAGCATGCTTATTGACTCCAGTTTGGATCTCTTGAAGCTATTAAGCTATTTGATCTATTAAAGCTCTATGAAACCACTTAGGAAGTGTCCCTTATTGTTTTACTATTTACTGGTTCTTAACATATTTGTGTTATGTTGAACAGGAAGTGTCTCCAAAGGCTCAATTTTAAAGTAGAAGATTACTTGGGGTTGTAAAAATTGTCATTAAAATTCTTTATTATATATTACTTACTTCCAATAATCAATGAGAAAATCTTTCATTTTGTGTTTAACTTGTGATCAGTCTGCTACTTTTGAAAATTTTCTAATAGGAGGTCTTCACCTAAAATAGTAAATAGCCACTCACTGCCTATTACTCAGCTTATCTGCAACTTTGAGTGGAGTAATATCTATCCTTCTTCTCTACTTTTGAGCAAAAATGACACATTATTATGCTATATGAAGGCAAAAATAGCCTCTGTCAGCTATGCTGACTCATCAGATATATAGCATCCCATACCACCTCACATCTGATATTAGGACTTTTATTCAGTGTCGGACAACCCTCTTTCAGTGTACAGTATGCACAAATGCAGTCTACTAAATAAGGTGGTGCTTCTGCAAACAACTTTCAGATCTCATTCAAGAAAACAGGCTATATTTTCCATGTTCTAAGTCATTGACTATATAAAACTTTATAGTACTGCCATTTTTATGCTTTAGAAAGGTGAATTTGGGGTGATGTTTTTGTATAGCATATTTCCAACCCATTTTCCTCATATGTCATGCAGATTTTGGTGCATATGTCTGTACAGATAGAGGCTTTGCCCGCAGGTATATGATGTGATATTACAGAAGAGGCACAGTTATCAGAGAAATTTAATTGTTTCAGTGTAGACTACCTCAATGTCAATTTATATTTAGTAAAGTCCTTGCAAATGTGCTAACTGTATCTTTAATTTAGGTTCCATTCAGATAATTTGTCTTGAAGCATAGTTTAGTGACTCAGGAAAAGGGAGATTTTTAATAATTATCACATTTTCAAGAATTTATTGTGTTATTAACAGTTGAGTTTTCTTGCTTGTTTTTTTGTTTTTCATGGCACTGGGGATCAAACTTGGGACCTTGTGCTTGCTAGGCAGGGGCTTATACTACTGAGCTGTCTATCTCCTTGGCCTTGCTAACTGTTTATTTATGATTTGCAGAAAAGTACACTGAAAAATAAACTAATCCATGATCTAACAAAGAAAGCTGGTAAAACTGAGAAGAAAAAAGACAAAGAAAAATCTGAGGATTCAGAACAGTAAGATATTCATGTTACAATTTTTCTTTATTAGTTTATCTCTATTATATCCAAATAACTTAAAATCATATAAGCATAACTTACATGCTTTTTAAAACATTAAGTTAGCAATATATAGTTTGATTGTTTTATTTTGGATTTTATTTTATTTTATTAAATTTTATTTTAAGGAGAAAAAGATAAAATGTGAAACTAAGATAAAAGGAAAATAACAATACATTGCATATTGTTATCTTTAAATTAGTTACTCAGAGTACAAGATATAGGGATTTAATTGTCCACAGAACAGTAGCACAAATCTTTGTTTTCAATGAACTAAATAAGATTGAAGGAAGTGTAACTAGCTTAATATATCTATATTTACCTATCTTTAGATAGATAGATATATAGATTAGATTAGATTAGATTAGATTAGATTAGATTAGATTGCATTTCCCTTCATTCTTTTCTGTTTTCCCCTACCCTAGCTTCTCTTTCCTTTTGAGCAATTTTTTTCCATTTCACACTATCTACTGTTGCACATTTTGGATCTTATTTACTTTGTCAGCTTCTTACAATAGGCACACAATAGGATGTTTACTCATGTAAGTTTGATTTATCTCACAAATATGGTCTCTAGTTCCATTTTCTTTTATTTATTTATTTTTTTGTCTTTTTGAGACAGTGTCTCACTATGCACTTCAGGCTGGCCTTGAGCTCACTTTTGTAGCCCAGGCTGATCTCGAACTTGCACTGATCCTCCTGTCTCAGCCTCCCGAGTGCTGGGATTACAGGGCATCCATTTTCTTATAGCTGAGTAGCATGCTGTTGTGCAAAAGATCCCATCTTTTTTTATCCATTCCAGGTTGCCAGGCATTTGAGTTGTTTCCAAGATTTAGCTATTACAAATTTGGCTGCCCTAAACATGGGTGCACATATATCACTGTGATACGGGTCAAATGGGCCCTCTAATAGTAAGTTTTTGAGCAATATCTACACTGATTCCCACAGTGGTTATATCAGTATACATTCCTACAAACAGTGGAAAAAGATTCCTTTTTCCTCTCAGCCCCTCCTTCAGTTGTTATTGGTTGATTTCTTCGTAATGACCATTCTTTCCAGGCTGAGATGGAATCTCCGTGTTGTTTTATTTCACATCTCTTGAATGACCAGTGATATTCAATAACTTTTCATTTATTTATTTGTCACTTCTTTTTTTTTTCATCTGAGAAGTGTGTATTCATTTCAGATGCCTGTTTGTGGACTGGCATTGGTTTGTGGATTGAAGACCTCACTTCAAATCTGGGAGGTTTTATTGTTTTTGAGTTCATTATATGTTCTGTGTGTGTGTGTGTGTGTGTGTGTGTGTGTGTGTGTGTGTGTGGTACTGGGGATTGAGCTCGGGACCTTGTGCTTGCCAGGCAGGCACTTATGCCACTGAGCTGTCTCCCCAACCCCTTTACATGTTCTCAATAGCGATCCTTTGTCTGAGGAACAGCTAGCAGACAGCTTTCCTCCACTGGGTGTTGTTTGTTCACTCTGTCCGTGGTTTCTCCTGCTATACAAAAGCATTTTAGTAAGATGAGATCTTAGTTGTTAATTCTTTGCAATCATGGTGTCATTCGTAGAACTGTTGCTTACACCAAAGTCTTCAAGAATTTTACCTATTCTGTCTTACAGTAATTTTAAGATTTGTTTCAATATTTAGATCTTTGATCCATTTTGAAATTAGTTTAGTGTATGGTGAAAAATATGGTCCAAATTCAATCCTTAGCATTTGCAAAGCCACTTTTTCCAGCAACATTTATTAAAGTGACTATCTTTGTTCCTGTGAATTTGTCTGGTACTTTTGTCAAAGATAAGGTGGCTGAATATGTCTGGAGTTTTTCTAATTAATATTACTTTTACTAAGAAATAACAATGTGACAGTTTCAAAACACATTAGTAGTACATTCCTAATAATTGATACAATGCATATGGTTGTCCTCATAGTAGTTATACAGAGCACAAGATGTAGACATGATAATTTTTCTAATCATTGTTAGTACCAAGGATTTCTTCCCATTGAACTAAGAGAAAGTAATTGTATATATAGTCCAATATTCCATAATCCCAGTGGGTTACTGGCAGAACTGGAAATGTCACATTCTGCTAATTTAATCCTTTCACAGCTCAGCATACTAATCTAGTTTTATATTTTATGCCCCATGGTTAAACATTTCTGCTGGGTGGTTAAGGGCAAATTAAAGCAAGACCTGTGTAACAAAACATATAACTTTTGTACCTCCAAAGGTCAGTCAGATCCCCTCAGGATTAACTTTGAAACCATGTACAGTGCTTTGTAGAACCGTTGTCAGTGTCAGCCATCTGGATGGCTTTTAGCACAGTATTCCAAACCCGAAAAGAAAAGAACTTGTGAATCAGACTAAAGGAAAATTAATTCTTTGTAGATTCTAGATAGAAGACCTTTGTCTGAGTACTTGTTAGTTAAAATCTTTTCAAAATTTGTGGGTCATCTTTTCACTTTGTTAGAATATGTCCATGCCAAAGTGTCTCTAAAAAATTCATGCCCACTATACTATTGACTATGCAAAATATTCAATAGTATAACCTAGAAAGAAACAATAAAGCTAACAACACTGGAAGCTCTAGTAAAATGGATATACAAGTGAGCAGAAGAGTGAGGAAATAAATTAGTAAAAATGAAATAATGTACTGACAAAAATAAGTCAATAACTTTCAGAAATAAACCTCACTGTAAATGATCTCAGCTCCCCAGTCAAAGAATACAGACTGGCATAGTGGGTCAAGAAACAAAGCAAAATGAGGGGCTGGGGAGATAGCTCCATGGCACAAGTGCCTGTTTCCTTAAAAAACACATTTAATCCATAAAGAAATTCATAGACTAAAAATCAAAAGATTAAAATACAACATTATTCCATGTAATGGAAAGCATAAACCAAGTAGAAGTAAAGTATCTTATTTTTTTTTAAAACAGTGGACTTCAAGCCAAAAATAATGAGGCAAAGAAAGTTACTACATGTTGGGGTAGGGAACAATATTCAACAGAAAGAGATAATAATTCTAAACCTATACACATGGAATACTGGTGCAGCCAGCATCATCAAAAAAACATTACTGAATATAAAGTATCAGACAAACATCAACACAACTACAGTGAGGAACCTCAAAACCCCATTATCACAAACAAACATCAAGTAAAACCTCAATCATGAAATATCAAAGTTGAACTACACTTTAAACAAATAGGCTTAATAAATATCAGCAGCATATTGCATTCAACAACAAGAGTATGTATTCTTTTCAGTAGAACATAAAGCATTCTCTAAAATAGACATAGTAGCTCGTAAATAATGCTTAAATAAATTCAAAATTTAGAAGTCTAAGTATATACAAAATTGTAAGTTGGGTGTGGTGGCGCACGCCTGCAATCCCAGCACTCGGGAGGCTGAGGCAGGAGGATCAGTGCAAGTTCAAGACCAGCCTGGGCTACAAAAGTGAGCTCAAGGCCAGCTTGAACTTCATACTGAGACTCTGCCTCAAAAAAAGACAATGTAATTATCATATACTATGAATATGTAGTAATAAAAATATTGTTTTCAAAAAATTATGCATTTGAAGTGGTTTAAGTTATAGTGATGCATTTTTATGATACTATATTTTAAATCATTTCAATTACAGGAAGATGACTGTAGCCCAGCAGCTTAAAATGAAAGAAGATTTGTTTCAAGTCCAGGTAACACACATTCTTTTTTTTGTTTGTTTGTTTTATTTTTTTTTTTATTTTTTATTTTTTTCCAATTCTTTTATTGTTTAAATTTAACAATGGTTATATTACATATTTTCATCATCGGATCAGTTTAGATTAATACATATAGGTATATAAGATTGATCAAACAACTAAACATTAACCTTTCTAAATCCACATTACTTTTTTTTTTTCTTTTCCCCCTTTTTTTCTTTGAAAGTTGACATATTGCATATTGTC
>PVJA010019137.1:7483-38953 GCA_004027025.1 Myocastor coypus
TTTTTTTTTTTTTTTTTTTTTTTTTTTTTTTTTTTTTTTTTTTTTTTTTTTTTTTTTTTTTTTTTTTTTTTTTTTTTTTTTTTTTTTTTTTTTTTTTTTTTTTTTTTTTTTTTTTTTTTTTTTTTTTTTTTTTTTTTTTTTTTTTTTTTTTTTTTTTTTTTTTTTTTTTGTCTTTCCCTTTTATCCTCTTTTAACTGTTTTTTAAAGTGATCAAAGTTGGATTAGTTCTGTTCTTCCTTTTCATTATTCTTCAGTTATGATGTTGAAATCCCTACAAATCTAAGTCAGTGACCTCTCTGATACTATGCTTTCTACGGTAGTAACTTTTGTTTGGATGGTGGCAAGTTTATACACTTTGACTTATCCATTTTTCCCTTATATTTCTTTGTTATGAAGTTGTCAACTGGTAACAATAAATTTATGAGTATTGGGCCCGGCAGGATGGCTCAGTGGTCTAAAGCACCTGCTTAGGAAAGCTTGGGTGGCTGCAGGGACCACAGTTCAATCCCTGGTACCACATGCTGTGCCAGCCCTGCCCGTAGGGCAGGCTGAGCTGGCCATAAAAAGAAATAAACAAAAGTTCTGAAACAAGAAAAAAAATAAATTTATGAGTATTAAGAATGTTATTACAGCCAGATATATAGTAGCAGCTTTCTCTGGTAGTGTGAGTTTCACTATGCTTGCTGTCAAGAGAAGTCATGTGTTTGTTTGCCCATGAACAATAACTGTATGAGAGTTGCCTACATTTGTCATTTCATCTTTTCATTTTGGGGTTTTTAAGTTTTGTTTTTAAAGGGGATAAACTTAATGAAATTAGAAACAGTACAGAATTTCATAAAACAAGATGATAGGAATTCAGTTATTGTTATAGTGCTTATTATCTATGATGTAGTTGATCAGATTATCAGATAAAAGCATGTAAAATTGGTCAAAAAATTTAAGCATTAGCTGGGCATGGTGGCACATGCCTGTAATCCCAGCACTCGGGAAGCTGAGGCAAGAGTATCAGTGTGAGTTTGAGATCAGCCAGGACTACAAAAGTGAGCTTAGGGCCAGCCTGAACTGCATAGTGAGACCCTGTCTCAAAAAGACAAAAAAAAAAAAAGCATTAACTGCTCCTTTCAATAAACCAATAGAAATTGATAGTACAATTGTCTTCTCTCTGTTGTTCTCAGTGTATCAGTTACTATTCCTTTTCAGTCTGACCTTGGGAGAATTTTTACTTTTTATGATGGCTGAGAAATTTCTATTAGTTAATGATAAAATAATTTATCTCTGTATTTTTTCTTTGATAGGCATCTCTCAGATCCTCTGTGGTTATTTTGTTCTATATACTGTGAAATAATCTGGTAGTTATATATTCATCTAATTTCTTTTTTTTCATCTAATTTCTTTATAAAATGTATTTTATTAGATCAGTGAGATAGCTCAGCAGACTAAAGCATCTGCTTAGGCAAACTTAGGCAAGTGCAAGGACCAAGGTTCAATCCCTGGCACCACATACCCTGCCAGTACCAAGCCAACCACTATATATATGGAGAGAGAGAGAGAGAGTTTTTAAATAGTTCCTCAGAATAGATACTATATATAGAAAATTTAGTACCAAAGCATTGTAAGTCCCTATACACAGTATAAAATTGCTTATAGAACAGTGGCATAGATTTATATTCCTATGAGGAATATATTCTATTTTCTTTGTTGTTGTATGTTTCTTATTGTTGCCAATAATATTTTTTTTTCTTTTTTGGGGGGAAATTGAATAAGTACAAAATTGGTACTATATAATGTTAGTACTTTTTATAGCTTAAAAATTTGTATCTTCTTTATAATTGTTTTTGTCTCTTGACCTCTCTTACGTTGTGTGTGTTGGTGATTTTTTTTTTTTTTTTTTTTTTTTTTTTTTTTTTTTTTTTTTTTTTTTTTTTTTTTTTTTTTTTTTTTTTTTTTTTTTTTTTGAGACAATGTCTTACTGTAGTATAGTGTCTTAGTTACTTTTTACTCATTGCTGGGACAAATGCCTGACACTCAAAATGAAGGAAGGAAAGGTTTATTAGCTCACAGTTACTGGAGGTTTCAGTGCCTATTCGTCTGGCCCAAGGCTGAGTGGAATAGGGCAGAGAGCATCCAGTTCATGGCGCTGGAACAGCAACAAAATGGTAACAGAGGCAGCCAACCAAACAGGGCAGCAGAGCAACAGCTCTAGTCTGTCTTTCTGTCTCTCTTTATATTACATTCAGGCTCTCTGCCTTAGCCTATCCACCTTAGGCTATACCCATAATTCCAGAAGTACTTAAAACACATAATCCCACGGATCATGGATCAAGTTTCAAACTCTAGATCAGTACTAAAACACATAATCCCAGTGACTCATGAATCAAGTCTCATTCTATAGAAGTCCTTGCCCAATGACTGCATGAGGCTTTGGGAGGACAACTAGACATAAACCATAACATATAGGCTGGCGTTGAACTTGCTCTTTAGCTACAGCTAGCCTTAACCTCAAGATTTTCCTGATTCAGTCTCATAATTGCTGGGATTGTTGCTTTGTGCTACCATACCTGAGTGTTGATCATTTTGCTCTTTTTTTTTTTTTTTTTTTTTTTTTTTTTTTTTTTTTTTTTTTTTTTTTTTTTTTTTTTTTTTTTTTTTTTTTTTTTTTTTTTTGTCTTCTTGAGACAGGGTCTTGCTATGCAGTTGAGGCTGGCCTTGAGCTCACTTTTGTAGCCCAGGCTGGTCTCGAACTTGCACCAATCCTCCTGCCTCAGCCTCCCGAGTGCTGGGATTACAGGCGTGAGCCACCACGCCCGGCTATTTTGCTCTTAAAAATGTGGCTATTTTATTATTCTAGCCATTTCAGGTAAAATTTCAGATTAAAGATTCCTTTGAGAGTTTAATTAGCAATACATTAAACTCATTAGCTATGGGAAAATTGAAATATTTGTTATATTTGTAATATGGGATGATTTATACGTTTTGTTTTTATGTTTGTTAAGAGGTATGTAGTATGATCAAAAAATACAGTGAATGTTTAATATTTAAAATTTATTAGCAAAAGATTGACTTTCACTAATCCACCTCAAAATACCCTCACCTTACTTTGAATACACTATGTCTTCCCTCTTGCCACTTTCCAAAGCAGTTCTCCAAGTCATTTTGTGACTCTTTTCTTGGGCTGTTGTGGTTGCCTCTGTAGTCATTGTGACTTTGGAGAAGAGAGCCAGAAGTCACATGATGCCAGATGAAGTGAATGGAGTGGCTGAGGACACAGGATAATGTTTTTATCAGCCTTCTTTTTTGTTGTATTATCCATGGTAGAGCTGTTCTCCTGGTTCAGTCTCCCAAATGCAAGGATTACAGCTGTATGCCACCCAACCTGGATATTGATCATTTTGCTCTTAACAATGTAGCTATTTTTATATACTAGTTACAAGTGAAAATTGGTACACATAATAATATTAGCTTGTATCCTTTACTTTAATACATTTTTTATTTAGAGGGCTGGAGTGGTAGCTTGGTACCCTAAACATCTGCCTGGCAAGTGCAAGGGCCCAGGTTTGATCCCTGGTACCACATGCTGTGCAGTTCTTAGCATGCTGTGCCAGCCACCAACACCAGACATGATGGCACATGCCTGTAATCCCAGCACTGGAAAGAATGAGATAGGTGGATCACTCTGAGTCCAAGCTGTGCAGTGAGACCCTGTACCAAATAAGTGTTTTTATTTAAACATTCAATATATATTTTGATCACACAACATGTGTCCCTTATAAAAATGTTGGGTTGTTCCTCTATTTTACTGTATTTTGTAGTTATAAGAAGTTTTAAAATGTTTTAGTGTTGGTTTTTCCCACTCATGGTTGGGATTGAACTTGGGGATTCACATATGCTAGTCATTAATGTTGTTATATTAAAATGCAGTATAACATATATTACATATTATATGTGTAATATAATATATATTAAATGTAGTATAAAGATATTCGAAGATACTTATATATTGTTTCTAATTGCCTGTGAGACTATATTGTTACTAGTTCTGCGATTTTTAAAATTCTTTTGGATTTGTAGGTATACGAGCATCATCTGCAAATAACGATTTTGTCTTCTTTGCAGTGGTAATATTACTTAGATCATTTTCTTGCTGTCTTATATTGCTAGGACATTAAAATTAATGCTGAGTAACTCCAGTGATTGGGTCACACATTAATTTTTACATTTACTGCAACTAGTGTATTGAGCATGTTAAAAGTACTTAGAGAATATTTGCTGGAGTAAATTTTCTTGAATTTAGGTGTTTAAGATCGTTTGTCCTTTTTGCAGATGCAACAATAAAAAAGTTATATGTGACACTTCAGATATAAGTAATAAGCCACTCTGATTACTTAGTGTGGGAAAGGGTTATTTAAATGCTGTCAAAGAAATGGCATTGTGTATTAGGTGACATTTAAGGAAGGGTTGAGAATATATTATACTTGAAAATAAAGAGATTGGGGAAAAGTAGATTCGGTGAAAAGGAAAAGTCTTAAAAAGAGACAGTAATAACTGGAAATCATGATGGGTACAAGATGAAAATGTGAGCATTTCATTTTTCCCTGTATAAATGTTTCAAAAATGATGAAAAAAAACTCAGTGGCATAAATAGCTGCCTTGCAATTGCTAGGTCCTGAGTGCCATCCCTGGTACCAAAGAAAAACAAAAGATACAGAAGGATCTAAGATTGGGAACAGCAGGCATAGCTCTGCAGACCAGCCTTGCCAAGGTCTTTCACATTTTCAGACACCTTGAAGAGGACAGCATTTTAATTATACATACAGACAAGAAGTGCTTACTCCTAGAGATCTCAGCACATCTTTAATCTTTTGAAGTCTCACGTGATATGGAAAAACATAAAACTTTTATTTTAGTTTTTTTTTTTTACATTTGATCTAAAATTTCAAGTTAAAGCTCTTTTGCAAAACCACTTCGTTCCACAAACACAGATACTCCATCTTAAAGATACCACATGTGTTTCTAGGTCCCAATTCAAGTACCAACAACCTCATTTAATTTGCATTTGAAATAGTGGCTTTTGAGAATTATCCCCAATTTTTAAATTTTCAACACAGGTCATAATAATCAGAGACCTATACAGATTGTTTTCAGCTGTATATCATTATATATGTTTTACCCTACTTGCATTTGTGTTTGTTTGTTTGTTTGTTTTTTTAATGGGGGGGTACCAGTGATCAAACTGAGGACCTTGTTCTTGCCAGTTAGGCACTTAAGCCCCAGAGCTATCTCCCTGATTCCCTACTTATATTTGATTTTATGATCTTTTTAAAGGTTAATTACATCTCATTGCCAGTGCACATGATTTTGACATGAAGTTCTCTCAGGATTACCTATAACTGTGTCCCAATAAATACATGTGTCATTTCTGATCATTCTTTCAGGAAATTAATATGTGGTTCTCAAATAATTCAGTTGTTACCCTTTAAGTCCAAAAGAAATGCTATAGACTAAACAAAATTACTTTAATAAGTGACTTTTTATTTAAAGATTCCCTTGATCAGATAATCAAGTTTAAATACAAAACTATATTATTCATATTACATCTTCATTGGCTATTACATTAGTAGTGAGGATGCTTCTCAGAACACTTCATTCTTCTTGATATTAAACCACTTTAACAAAATTAAATTCTGATTTTAAGATGTGAATGCTGAGAATGGGCTCAGAAATTTACAATTTGATCTTAATTTCCTTTAGATGTAATGATGGTAGGTTATATATTTTTAAAAAGAATCCTTATCTTATAGGGACATAAACAAAAATATTTACAGATGTATTTTTGTTTAGTTAGTTTTTGTTTTTTGAGACAGGGTCTGTATAGTCCAGATTGGACTTGCACTTACTATGTAGTCCAGTTTGGCGTCAAACTCATGGAAATTCTCCTGCCTTAGCTTCCTGAGTGCTGGGATTACAGGTGTACATTCCCACACCCAATTCAGATGAAATTTTATAGTGTCTAGTAATAAGGAGTCTCTCAGTTACTTTTGTCTCCTTGCTGGGGCAATTACTCCAAACCCAAAATGAAGGAACGAAAGGCTTGTTTAGCTCACAGTTACTGAAGTTTTCAGTCTGTACTTGGCTGGTTCCAAGGCAGACTGTCACATGACAGAGAGCATCCCATTCATGGTGGCAGAACAGCAACAGTGGGGACAGGCCAACAACAATAGCAACAGAGAGCCTGTCTCTCTGTCTCTTATATTACATTCAGGCTGTCTGCCTCAGGCTGTCCGCCCCAGGCCACACCCATAATCTCAGGAGTATTCAGACCCATAATCCCAGTGGATCATGTGTTAGTCTCAAACTCTGGAAGTCCTTGCCCCATGATGGCATGAGACTTTGTGGGGACAGCTAGACACAAACCATGACACAGAGGATGTGGAAGAAGGCTGGGTTGACAAGAATTGATAGTTGTGACTGGTTGATGTAGTTCATCATACTTTTTATCATTACATTTATTCACAAAATCTTAAAATACTGAGTGAAAATAGCAGGAATATGATTCACCATTTTATGACCACCAGAAATCTTGCAGTACTGTTAGGAGGGCAGGAAGGCTATACCATGCTGTTAAATTTGAACTGCTATATCTTTTTTTCTTCCCTCTATTCTTAGCCTTACTTTCTTCCATTGCTATTCATCTATTCTCTCTTGATCTTTTAATTTCTAAGTTTCTTGACTTTGTACGGTGACCATCTCTTTTTGGTACTTTCCACGGGACTCTAGTAGATTCTCTTCTCTGTCTCCCACATACTGATTTACTACTTCTAATATGCTGAGTAGAGTGTGAAGAAATTAAGTGTGGCCACATTTTTTTCTAGGTAGAATTTCTGTGTGGGCCTGAGGGACATTGCAGAAGGTTAAGCATGTCAGCTTTAAAGTGATAATTTGGAGATATTTCTCTTGGTTACCACATGGCTTCTAGTTTTTAGCTATGTTCTGCATAGTTCATGAATCTTACAATTAGACATATTGTCTAATCATACATGCTAAGATCTACAGAGCAGGGACTAATTTTTAATGTGGTAACAATGGTACTAAAATTTATAACTCACCAAATAGAAATTTAACCCTTTAGTTTTAGTAGTACTATAAGAAGAATTTTTTAAAAAGAATTAAATTTGCTTCTATAGGGAATACTTGGATTACTCAGAGGTGGGCTGAAACTAAGTGATAATGTCAGAAAGATATTGTCAACTTGATGACCCCCTGGACTATGAGCTCATGAGTCTCATGAGTCTCATAAGGGTCTTGTCTAATTCATTTTCCACTGGTGCCCAGGTTATGTCTGATAAAAAGCCACTCAGTGCATATTTGTTAGGTGACCTAGTGAATAATAATATACATCACATGGCTATTTTCATTTCTTTATTTTATTATTTATTTATATTATGGCCTGCTCAGCCTGCCCTGGGGTGGGGCTGGTGCAGCATGTGGTGTTGGGGATCAACACCACCACCATCCCTGTGGTTGCCTAAGCGTGCCTAAGCAGGTACTTTAGTCCAATGAGCCATCTCATCGGCCCTATTTTCATTTCTTTACACATGAATTTAGTGAAATATGCATATATTCCTTTATTATCTGCCTAAAATTTGAAGAATTGTTTTCAGTTGCTAAATTCAGAAACCTGTTAGCCCAGGACCACCCACCATATTGGGCTGTGTTGTTGTAAGTCTAGTTCTTTAAATTGAAGGAATATGCAATTTATTCTAGGTTTACAGTAAATTTGTAAAAATAAGTAGGTTTTCCCAGGGAGATCATATTTGGGTTCACATTTGAAATGTGCTTAAGAATTTATGAGTGGAGCAGATTAAAATCAACCAGAAGAAAGTGGATGGTAAAGTTTTGAAGTGTCCAAGAGCAAAACAGTTAGGTTGAGGTAGAAAAGAGGATTAAGAGGGGTGATCGATGATTAACTGATTCCTGGAATAAGAATTAGCAATGACTTTGAAGAGTCATAGCTTGAATCTTGTCTGTCTGTCCCCCAGTAGGACATTTAAAGAGCCTGTGTTGGAAAAAAAAAAAAAAAAAAAGTGGGCATCAAGAACACATTCTTTTGGGGTCAAACTGAGTTTTAAATACCCAGGAAATATTTAGAGGGGTAACTATATATCTGTGTATCGACTGTCACATAGTGATATGATAGACTGCCCAGTCCTGCCAATAAATTAATTAAATAAATAAATATATGATAGACTATATATATATATATATATATATATATATATATGAATTTTTATTTATTTTAATTTTTTTTCTTGTTTCAGAACTTTTGTTTGTTTATTTATTTATTCTTATGTCCAGCTCAGCCTGCCCCGAGGGCAGGGCTGGCACAGCATGTGGGGCTGGGGATTGAACCGCAGTCCCTGAAGCCTAAATTTTCCTAAGCAGGCGATTTAGACCACTGAACCATCCTGCCGGGCCCCTATGATAGACTATATATGATAGGTGGTAAGCAACAAGATTATTGATACTCAGGAAAAATTAGATTGGAGCATTTGCACTACGAGTGTGTTCAGATTTTAAACATAACCTAAACAAAGTAAATGAAGATATTCCCAAGGAGAATGTGTAAAGAGAAAGAAGTGAATAGACAGAAGTTAGGAGCTTACAGGCAGAAGTAACTCTCCATTGTTGCTGTGTGCACTCTGAGGGAAAAGACCATGTTCCCTTCCTTTCCTCATCTTTGAAGAGCAGCACAGCATAACATGGCATTCAACACATCTTCATTGCCTCAGCATGGAATTACCATATGATCTAGCAGTTTCACTCTTAGCTAAGAAACCCAAAAGAATTCAAAACAGGTGCTCACACAAAGCCTTGCACACCAATCTGACAGTAACCAAATGTAGAAAAAACATATCTATTAGCCAGTGAATAAACAGAATATGGTATGCTCATGTAGCAAAATACTGTTCATACATAAAAGGATCTCCAAGTTCTCATTTTTGTTGGCAGATACCAGTTTCTTGGCTGTTGTTCACCTGAGCGCTAAGCTCCTAGCCAGCTGTTGGCCATAGTCTGCCCTCATTTCCTTGTCATATGTGCCTCCCCAGCAAGGCCATTTGCTTCATGAAAGCTTGCAAGCTGAGAAAACAATAAATAGTATCTCATCCCAAGGTAAAAATTATAATTTCTCTTAATCTAGTGTCATAGAAGTGATATTCCCTCGCCTTCATTCTGTTTGATAGAAGCAAGACACTGAGCCAACACATTCTCAGGGAAGAGATTACACAGAAGTGTTACTGACAGGAGGTGTAGATTATTGAGGTCACCATAGCATGGCCCTAACATTAAGGGATAACACACACAATACAATACTATGAAGTAGTTTATATTGGTATGACTTTACTTTCTTCCTGATAGAACTATGACATCACTCTGGCAGATACAGAAAAAGAGAAAATATGATTCCTGAGTTTATGAAAATATCAGCTGGGTTATTCTCCTGATGCTGTCTACTTTCATGGATAAAATCTTCTTACATATTGGTTATTAACAAAGATATATGACCTCACATTTGAACTAAAACTGTGGATTGAGTATTTTTCTTCTGCTAATTCTTTTTTTTTTGTTTGTTTTGTTTTGTTTTTGTTGCTCAGCCATTTGTGTATAAGAACTACTTAAAATAGCAATAAATCTATGACTAGTGTGTTTAGAACAAATTTTGAAAATGGACTTGGATTCTATATCCTAACTTAATATCAGAGATTTTAATTTTTATTTATTTATTTTTTTACTTTATTAGAATACTGAGTTTATTTCCCATTTATATTTGTTTCCCTACCATCTCCAATGTCTGGTCACCACCACTACTATGTCTTATCGTAACATTCCGTACATACTTAAAATCAAGTACAGGGTGGAGTTCCATCTTTAAAAACTAAACAGGCATTTCAAACAGCACATTCTTGGCAATGAGACCTGGACAACATTTATCAAACACAGTAGGGCAAGTTCTTACTTTGCATTATAAAAAGGATAGCCAGATAGCAACAGTTACAGAAATGAAAAAAGATGGCAAATGTAACAAACTATTTAAACTGTTTTCTTAAAGAGACTTCTCCACTGCCAAAGATCACAAATAGCCTCCTGGTCAGTCATCTGGAAGCAATTCTTCAAATAACTGATGAATTTGGCTTCCTCTCTGGGAAAAGAACCACCTTTTTCTATACTTGCTTGCATTTTTACTTTAATGTCTTCTACAGAACTAGGTCCTTTGGGTGTTTTGGAAGTCTTTTCCTGTTTCTTGAAGGATTCCTGTACTTTTGATCTTGACATTGATGGTTTTTGAGTCTTTTCCATTCTGGTTTGATTTTTGTGCGTTTTTGGCTGGAGTATCTCGTATTGATTTCTTCACTGGAGCTTTCTCTTCAGTTTCTTCGTCATCAAAATCATCATCCTCATCATCTTTATCCTTGTCCTCATCCTCCTCATCATGTTTGCTACTAGCTGGTAGGCACAAGAAACCAGTGTGAGACCATTGGTTTTTAATGTTGCAGAAATATCTTGTCCGAATGTGTAGCCAGCACCATGTGGTGAAATGCCCCATCCACCACAATCATCTGAATGGTACTATAAGAGATCACACATTGGGCCCTCATGTGGAACTTCTTGTAAATGATCCAGGGATCTATGGATGGAGAAAGGCCACCATGGAGACAGAATATCTGTCCATCTACTAAAGCTGTAAGTGGAAGATAAAGAGATCTGTAAAATATTTCCAAGCATTGGCATTTCCATATTTTCATAGACATTCATCTAAAAGACATATACTTGGGTAATTTGCCAGCTTTCACGATTTCCTCTCAGTATGGTAATGTGTTCTGGGTAACACACCTTTATTTTTTTTTTTAATTTTTATTTTATTTATTATTTTTATTCTTGTTTCAGAACCTTTGTTTATTCACTCATTTTTATGGCTGGCTCAGCCTGCCCTGAGGGCAGGGCTGGCACAGCATGTGGTGCCGGGGATCAAACTGCAGTCCCTGAAGCCGCCCAAGCTTTCCCAAGCAGGCGCTTTAGACCACTGAGCCATCCCGCCGGGCCCAACACACCTTTAATGATACAAAAAGAGTCACAATCTCTACAGAATAATAACCTCTGTCTACACAGTTGCCCATGAATAGATAGTTTGTATCTGGTGATTTTCTACCAATGCTAAAATGTTCCATAAAGTCATGGAATTGGTCATGGACATCTCCACAGACAGTAACAGGACAATGAGCCTCTTGCACATTTGATTCTTTTGTTAAAATTTCCTTAGCCTTTCGCACAGGGTCTGCACTGGTTCTCGTTCAGCTGCTTGCACTTATTCAGCTGCTTAACCCACTAGACCAGCTCTGTGGTGAATCCCTTGTCGTCCACAGAGGCCATGCCTGTCCCACCGCCTTCCTCTATCCACCCCTCCTGCCCCACACAATTATATTTTTAAATTAAATTTAATGTTGAGAGTCCTGTTTTCCCCTTGAGATAATAGGAGTATACCATATAGTATCAAAACAATGTTGAAATTTAATAATTTAGTGATACGGTTAAGTGTGAAGAAATATCTTCAATGATGTTGTGTTGTAGTAGGCTAATCTAATTTTAATAGATGGTAATTGTGTAAAGAAGTTTGAGTACTTTAAGATATAATTTTAGTGATTCATTCTTTCAGCTTCAGTTATAAGAACTATTTCTTTAGAATTGTCTAAAAAAGGATTGAATATAACACTATACTCTTTATAAAGGTAATTTCTGAGCACAAAATGAAAACTTATGTCAGAGAACTTGTGAAGGATTTTGTGCGGCTTTAGAAAGAAGGTCAGCAAGGCAAAATAGCATGGCAAGCAGACATAGAAAGAGGAAAGGCGAAGAAAAGATTATATTAAAATGAGACTGCTTATACTTGAATCCAAAAGCAAATAGCCCACATGCTCATTCATTCATTTATTATTTCACTTAAAAAGCAAATCTTGGCTCCCTATGCTGTGCTGGATTGTGAACAGAGATCAGGAGGTACAGTGGTGGAATTGGAATAAGAGCATCTTCCTGTGGCTATCAGCATTACCTAGTGGAGGTAATGGTGAAGATGTTCAGCATAAAGAAAAGCTATGAGAAAGTTGCAAGAATTGCTAAGAGAAACAACCCATTTTGTAGCTAGATTTGTGTTTGTTGTCCCCTATTTGTAATCTGCTTATATTCTGTTTAAAAGTAGTCCTTGATAGAACCAAGAAAAAATAAAAAAGATAGAGCCCTCTCTTATTCATACTACCCGAGTTCTTAGTAATGTAGACATGTGAGATTCTGGGGGGAAAAAAGGCACAGGGTTTTGCCCATCTAGTTGTACATAGCAAAATGGAAGGAAATGTTGTAAAGGGTAACAAAGGTGTGTTACATGTGTTTAGACCATGTATTAACCTTACAGATAACATTGGCTCTCAAAGGTACGTGCAAACAAAATCAGTTTGTATTAGTGATCTGTTTGGGACTTTCCATCTTAAAGTAAATGTGTCACCTGAAAGTTAATTAGTCACAGGGTTCCCTTTAAAACCTAGCTTGAGAAAGATCTACTGGAGGACTGTGTGTTTCCAGATGAACCTCTTCTTTAATGTTGAGCTGGGGGGGAACAATGAATACCAATATAGGAGAAATGACTGAGAGGATACACATTACTAGAGCTGAGGGAGGTACAGAATATAGAAGACAACTGTTACAAGCAATGGTTCATCTAAAATAAAAAGTTGATTTATTTTTAAAATTCTTATATTCATTTTAATGGAGAGAAAGAAAATAGAAATTAAACAATTTTAAAGCAAGTTAGGGTGCTTATAGTAATTAGTACAATGCATATTGTTGTCTTCATAGTAGTTATTCAGAGGACAAGATGCAGACCTGATATCTTGTCTAAACAATATTAGTACAAACTTTTATTCTCAATGAACTTAGAGAAAGAAGCTATATATCTATCCAAACTCTTGTGTATACATAATATATATTTTTTTCTTTTTGAAGTTTTTAATACTAGGAGAAAATATCATACCATGTCTTATAAGTAGATTGTAAGTCAAAAATACAGTATGAATCATAACACAAACATTATAACTAAATAATATTCAGAAAATTAGTTAAAAATTAATTAAAAATTAAATATTTCAAGACAGTATTTCAAAATTCAAATCAAATTATGAGTCAAACTTAGAGGCCAGAATGTTGTATATCATGTGTACAAATCTGTAATCAATTAAGAGTACTCATATAGTATTTGAATAGGTTAATATATACAAAAATATCAACTAAGAAAAAGTTTCCAAGGTAGTGAAGAATTGCTGAGAACAAAGCATAACATAAATATGAGAGTATCAAATAAATGACCAGAAATTCTAACAGTTTGGGGATAGGATATTGCACAAAGTTCTAGTATATTGTGTACATGGACAGTGTCCATGATGCTTATAGATGACCAGGTGTCACCTGTAGGACTGAGAGCTACTACTATTTCCTTGATATCCACCCTGTAGACCCAGACTGAATCATGAACCATAGGGTGCAGGAGAAGTCCATTTGTAGACTATGCTGATAGAAATATTTTGCTGCTGTATACAAAAGAGGAGTTGAAAGACTGCTTTTATATACCTCTTTTTTCTCCTGTGTTTACTTGTTTACCCTATTTCGTGGGTTCTTTCAATTCTCCTTCATAGAGTTGTGGTCATTTTGATCCCTCTCTAGAATATCTTTTAGTAGTCTGTGTAGGGTTGGCTTTGTTATCATGAAATTCTTTAGTTATTCTTTGTCCTGGAAGTATTTCACTTCTCCATTGTACTTGAAAGAGAGTTTTGCAGGGTGTATCAGTCTGGATTGGAATTTGTTTTCTTGCAAGACTTGTAATACTTGCTCCATGCTCTTCTGGACTTGATTGATTGTGAAGAGAAGTCTGTCCTTATTCTGATGGGTTTTCCTTTAAATGTGATCTGTTTCTTTTCTCCAAAGGCTTTCAGTATACTGTTCCTGTGCTGAATTTCTGGGATCTTGATTATCTTATGTTTGGGTGTGGTTTTATTTTTTATTTTTTTTAATTCAAAATATTTATTTATTTTAAATTTAACAATGGTTGTATTACATATTTTCATCATCAGATCAGTTCAGATTAATAGATATAGTTATATAAGGTTGATCAAATAATTAAACATTAACACTTTCAATAAACATTACTTTTTTTTTTAACAGTTGACACACTGCATATTGTCCTTACAATAGTTATACAGAGCACAGGGTGTGGGCATGACACACCTTCCAATTGATATTGGTAAGGAAAGAAAAAAAATTAGAGTTGTTATGTTAGGGAGACTATGCAATATTTACACATGTAGGTCTGCTTTATTTCACTAATGAGTATATGTTCAATATACATCCATTTATATATGACACCTTCCAGCTTATCATTCTTTATAGCTGAGTAATATTCCATTTGGGTGTGGTTTTAATTGGGTTGATGTTATTTGGAGTTCTGTATATTTCAGTTACTTGGATGTCAAATTGTTTCCCCATATTTGGGGAGTTTTCTTCTATTACTTCTGCCCATATTCTTTCTATATCATTTGTATTGACTCCATCTTTCTCATTGATGTCTATTAGTCTCATGTTGTTCATCTTTGCATCATCTTGAAGATATTGAATTATTTTTTCTACATCCTAATTGTTGTTTTTAAGAGCTCTTTTCTCAGCTTTAACTAGCTGCAATGGTGTGTTCAAGGTCTGAAAGTGTATTTTTACTTTCATTGAATGGTTTCAAAGCTTGTTATTGAGGTTTTAAGCTCCTATATAGTATTTTTTAACTTCAGAAATTACTTCTGATCTGATTTCCTCTATACCTTTTACAGTTGTTTATTTACTTCAGCTGCTATTATTTCAGAGATTTCAGGTATGTGATTTCCGATTTCTTCTATGCTATTGTCTCCTGCATTTGTTCTGGGTGGGCTTGAGGTCTGAGAATGCATTTTGCTCCTTCTCTTTGTCATTTTTATAGCCCTGAGTTATGACCTTTGGTAGAATTTTTACCTTAGCACCAGGTCCGGATGTACCAATTTCAAACTCATCAACGTGGGTGTGGCTTGGGTCGGGCTGCTGTGCTCCACTTCTTCTGTTGCAGCCCTTGGAGATGAACCCACTGTGCCACTCTGGCAAGATGTTGTACTCCTGGATCAGCTGGGTAGGTGTTGTCTCTAGCCTCTCTCCAGGGAGTTCTGCTGCAGTTTTGCATACCAGGCCTTTTTGATGGATGAAGTTCTCACATGCCAAGTTGTTTTTCTGGGTCAAGCGAGTTTTCCAAAACTTGGTTTATTCTTACAATATTGGCCATCTCAAAAATTGCAAAGGAACCTTTTGTCCTATGCCTGTTCTGTTCAGCACTTGCTAGACTTATTTTCTGGTCTTAATATTCAAGGTAAATTCAGTAGGTTACATTCTTAACTAGTGTTCAAATAATTACAACACAACAATAATAGGATGCTTAACACTTAGCATCATTTAGCATTTTTTAGGCAACATGTTAAAAAAGGTTTTATCATTTTCATTGTACAGTATTATATTACAGTGCTCTATTACTATTTCTGCTCTCATATGTTGGCACAGAAATTGAATCTTGGAATCACTAAAGTCAGTAAATGGTAGGTAAAAGAGCTAGGATTTGAATTCAGTAAGTCTGACTTGAGTCCATGCTGTTCCTCATTCAGTACCACCCCTCTGTGGTACAAAATGAAGGATGGATTCCGATGCTGTACAGCAGAATTTTCTTAAGATTTTATTGCATGACTAGATTATCATAATTTTTGTTTAGCTAGTTAGGCCCACCTGAGGGTGGGGCTTGTATGGCATATGGTGCCAGGTATCAAGCCATCCCTGGCAGGTCCCTGCGCCTGCCTAAGCTTGCCTAAACTTGCCTGATCAGATGCTTTAGACCACTGAGCTATCTCACCAGCCCCTTATATTTGAGGCCATATTCACAACATAAAAATTCTAGTAAAACTGAGAAACAAATTTAGCATTCTCCTTTGGAGCATAAAAGAATATGTTCTGTTACTGTATACACACTCTTCTATATCAGATAATTAAACGGTTTAAACTTTTCCTGTAGCCTGTGACTTTGTCTTAATCTAAGGCCTCCTATATCCTCATACATCTCTAGTGGTTTTGTCATAAAGTAGGTAAAGTTTTGGTTAAAAAATATTACTAGCAGGACAGTCAATCACAGTGGTACATGCTTATAAACTCAGGACTTGGGAAGTTGAGACAGGAAGATTCAGAGTTTTCCTGGAATACATATTTCAAAACCACACTCCTTGGACTACATATTTAGACCCTGTCACTCAGATTGGCGAAAAAGAAAGTGTACCTTGTGCTAGTATGCAGTATCACATTTCCCCACAGTTTAAAAAATCTTATTTTACCCTGGATATGTTATTCATATCTTCTATTTGAGCTAGAAGGTTCCCACTTTGGTTCTTCCCCTTTTGTTGCTTTAGTCAGTTGGAAATATAACACAATTATTCATATACTAGCTTTTCTAGCATGGCCACCACAATTTCTAGAATACCATTGGAGCACTCTGGGTTTTTCTTTTGTTTTGTTTTTTGTTTGTTTGTTTGTTTGTTGTTGGGCCAAATAACTCAGACATTTGATGCTTTTGTTAAAGGTTTCCAAAGAACAAAGGTCATGGTACTTTGAACATGTGTACACATTGTGATTACACATTTCTACATACCAAGACAAGCATCTAAAGGAAGTCAATAAATAAAAGGAAGTTTTGTACATGTGTATTTTTACCTGTTTGTAGTATGGAAGCTGGTGTATGTGCATAACACATAGTAATTCTTTAGAACTCTCCTTTCCCCCTTCATGTTGAATGTTCTTTCTATTTGCAAAATCTGTCTCCCTGTTTCTTTATTTTGCTCTTTAAATTATTTATATTTTGAGTTTGTCATGTAAGAAAAACTATAGTATTTAAGCTTGTATGTCTGATATATTTCACTTAAAATTATGGTCTCAGATAGATTTTTATTCATTTCATAAAAATATTAATCTCAAGATGTGTCCATTTTTCTATAAACGAATAAAATTTAACTTCTTATAGCAGAGTAGTATGTTATGTATGAATCTCACATTTGTTACCCATTCATCTCTTGATGGATATATATATATATATATATATATATAGGCTGTTTCTAAGACATTGCTTGTGTCAATTGTGCTGTTCTGTATTGTGTAGCAGCATAATATATCTTTAACTCTTTCAGGAAAAGATGTTAGAAGTGAATAATTGTGTCAAATGGAATTTCTATATTTCGTTTTTTGAGGAATCTATAAACTGATTTCCATGGTGGTTGTACTAGTTTAGATTCCCACTAGCAATATAAAGTATGTTTTCCTTTTTGGAACCTCACCATCATCTGTTATTATTTGATTTCTTGGTGATAGCCATTTGTGTGTGTGGAATAAGATGTTCTCTCAGTGTTTTTTTTTTTTTTTTTAATTTGTATTTCTCTATTTGGCAGAAATGTTAAACTATTATTTTCGAGGGAGTATTTTAGGGAAGGGTTTACAGGGTGCTCAGGATCTTACTACTAGATCAGACTTGTATTTTCTTTCTCTTTTTTTTTTGCACAGGGTCTCACTACTGATTCATAGTGATCCTCCTGCTTATACCTCCCAAATGCTGGGATTACAGGCATGCAACACCACGCCCAGACTCCATCACTGGCTCAGTGCACTTGAGAGTGGCCCAGCATGGCAGGCGGGGGCCTCGAACTGAACCCTGGCCCCTGTGCTTCCCTAAGCAAGGGCTTAATCCACTGAGCTATACCACTGGTCCTATATCGGACTTGTAATGATCCACCTGTTTACAACCTCCCGTGAGCTGAGATTACAGGCGTGCGCCACCATGCCATCTCAGCTGCCATCTCAGCACACCCTAAGGGTGGGGCAGGCCTGGGGATTGAACCCCTAACATTTTTTATACATATTTATTGGCTATTTGCACTTCTGAGAAGTGTCTGTTCATTTCAGTTGCCTATTGTTTGATTGGGTCTTTTATTTCAGGAGGGCTAACTTTTCTTTCATGCTCTATATTCGCAATGTTAATCCTCTGTTCAAAGAGTATCTGGCAAGAATTTTTACTCTTTCATAGTTTGTTTCTTCATTTTGTTGGCGATTTCCTTTGTTGGTTTCATTATCTCTGTCTACAATATTCTTGAGAATTTCTTGGTGTGCTCTTTTGGTAGTTACGAATTTCCTAGTGCCCTTTGTTATGGAAAGACTATTTCTTCATCAGCTTTGAAAGTTCATTTCTCAGTACACATGACTTTGGCCTGTCAGTTCTTTTCTTCTAGGGACTTGAGCACTTTGCTTTTAATCTCATGGTATTTAAGTTTTTGTTGAAAGCTAGGGAGGTGGCTCAGTGGCAGAGTTCTTGCTTTGCATGTACAAGGCCTGAGTTTGATCCCCAGCACCACAAAACCCAAAACTTACCACAAAGTTAATTCTCATTCCCCCTCTGGGGGTGGCATCGAACTCAGGGCTTTGCACTTGCCAGGCAGGCACTTATGCCACTAGGCTATCTCCCTGGACTTGTAATGTCACTTCTCTCTGATAGCTTTTAAGATTTTATCCTTGTATTGGATTTCTGAGATTTTGGTTATGATGTGTCACAGAGTTCTTTTCTGATTATAGATATTTATAGCCTCATTTTCCTATACATCAAAATTTCCCCATACCAGAAAATTTTATGCTGCGGTTTCAGTGTGGGAGTGTGTCAAAAATTGAACTCAGAACTGTATGCTTAGCAGACAAGTACTGTACCATTAAGGTAAATCCCTGATCCCTATGCTATCTTTTTTTTTTTTTTTTTTTGTATTTTAGTATAGGATCTACAAGTATCTCACTACATCGATCTGATTCATAGTGATTCTCTTGTTTTCATCCTCCCAAGTACAGGCATATGCCACCATACCCAGTCTCAATCCCTGTCTCAGTGTACTTGGGGGCAGGGCTGGATCAAACCCTGTCTGCTGCTGCGCTCTGCCTAAGCAGGTGCTTTAGTTCACTGATGTATCTGGCTGGCCCTATACTAAAAACACACTTTTCAATGCCATTGCTGCTGCTTCCCATTTTTCATTCTGTTTAATCTGCTCAGTCTTCTTTGCAGTCTCTCTCAGCTATTGGATCCATTTTCTGTTGTCTTTTATTGCTTTTTAAGGTGTCTGTGCATATATGGTCACATACATCAGTCTTAGCTTGTATTCCTGATCCACTCTCTTCACTCTGACTTGTGCTGCCCATACTTCTAATAGAAATTTTTATCTTCTGAATTTCTGTTTGGTATCTTTTTTTTTTTTTAAAGAATTTTTTATTTTATTTATTTATGTTTTTCTTGTTTCATAACCTTTATTTGCTTATTCACTCATTTTTATGGCCAGCTCAGCCCACTCCAAGGGCAGGGCAGGCGCAGCATGTGGTGCCGGGGATCGAACCGCGGTCCCTGAAGCCGCCCAAGCTTTCCCAAGCAGGGGCTTTAGACCACTGAGCCATTCCGCTGGGCCCCTGGTATCTTTTTTTTGGATGCTAATTTTTTGCTAACCTATTCATTCATATTTTGTATGGTTTGGGTTAGCTCAGCTAATTTTTCTTTGTGTCTTCTTTAAGTGACTTATCATTTTCTTTATTAAGTCTACTTTCTGCTCATTTATGTTTTCTTTGGACATGCCCGGCATATTCTGAGGAGGAGTGATTTATTGGGGATTGAACTCATGACTTTACACTTGCCACAGAGGTACATATGCCTGCTAAGCTATATCCTCAGCAACTAGAATGTCATCATTCTGTTGTTTGTCTCCTCTTTTATGAGATGTATAATTCAGTTGTTTGGCCTTTGATGTCTTCCCCGTTAATTCTCCATGGATCAACTTTCCAGGGTTTGAGTGGTATACAGACAACTTGTTTCCTTATTTCTCATGTTTTTATTGGGGCATGTATGCATGTGTGCATGCTAAGAGTTACATATACATTAAAGTAGAAAAAATTATTGTCAGTGATCTCTTTAGTTCATATTTCCTTTCCAATGATGTGTACTGTGCATGGACATCTTTAGACATTTACCTCTGTTCCTAGATACAACCAACTCTGTTAACTTTGCAGTAAGGTATAGTCATGGGTGCAGTTCTCCAGAAGTGAACTCATAGTAATGTGATGACACGGACCAGACATTGTTATACAGTAAAATAAAGTTAATAGCCACAACTGTGCCATTCATCAATGGCAATAGCCGAGAATTCAGCAATGCTAATAAAGTTTAAAAAAAATAGTAACATACCATAAATAATAAAAGCTACCACTGTGCTACCCATAACAATAGGAAAGTGATCTGCAATAATACAGACAGAAAGGCAAACCAAAACTGGCATATAGTAAATGTCCGTTAATTTAACAACTGGACCTCATGAACAATAGAAAATCTGGCAATGACAGCGCAGAATCAACTGAATGTCTAAAACTTAATAAATCTTAATAGTAGTGGTACAGAAAATAGAGGTAAAAATGATAGAAGTGAAATGAAGAGGGAAGTGACATAAAAAAATCCAACTAAGGAGTAGAGGAAATTTAATAGGATCAGATAAAGGTAACAGAAAGGAAGAAAAAATATAAAGAAAAAAGCAAAGGGCAAAGGAATGAAATATTTAAATGAAGGAAATACAGAAGCCGCCCACCCCCAACCAACAAAGAATAATAAGAGTAATGAGTGTGAAAACCCATACTTGTGTTTCAGTGAGTAGTTTCTAGGACCAGTAGGACCAGTGATGTGAATTCACCAGCATAGGAGAGAAAGGGTCACTGCTGAGTCCTGTTAGGCTTTCCCACTCTTTTGTTTGTGAATGCAGAATCCCACAGGTTTAGTGTCCCTTGTCCCTCTTGCAGCCTGTTTCCTGCTTTATCTACTTGCTTTACAGCCTCTGGGTTTCTGAGATGCCCACCTTGCTCCAGAGGCTCCTATGTCTATGTATGCCAGGCTGTGGTAGCTGTCTAAAGAGAGTTGTTACCAAAGAGAGCAGTAAGACGATTACAAAAGGAATGCCAAAGTTGAGCGAAATCATACAATTTGGGAATTTCAGATTGTAAGCATTCAATATTCTTGAGCAGAGCGGTGATACATCGTGAGCTAGTTTTTTAAAGGACAAGAATTAGTATATCAGTGATATAATTTAGCTGTATTTCCAGACAAATATTAGTAATTTAATTATCTAGGCAGAAACTGGTTAAAAGCTATTGTGGCCATCCAAATAAAAAGTAATTAGAATGTAAACTACAGTGAAAATGTAGAGGAGAGACAGATGTCAGAATATAGCTGAGTCCTCCAATAGCATTGTTAATACTTGACATTGAAGATTATGATGTAAACTTGTGTTTTGAGCAAAAGATATCCAAATTTGTGCTGAAGGAAGACAATGTAAGAAGACAGTTTAGTATACCAGCTTATCATACAGTTAGTAGCTTTATTTATTTAGTTAATTAGTTAGTAACATAGGTTATAACCCCCTGCTTTGTGAGCTCCTGATGGTACATTTTTAAAGTTCAGGTTCTGTGCTGCACACATAGCAATAATCTGTTGGTATGATAATTAAAGTTCATTGACACTGGATTAGAATTCAAATATATTGAAACCCAGGAGGTAGTTTGATTTCTATGTGATGGCCACAGTTTTGAGACAGTATTCCCAGTTGCATCTCTCATATCGCTAGACATAGGATAGGAGGAGAGTAAAGAAAATTGAAAGTATGACTTGCATTTCTACTGGAATGATTCCCATTTTATGTCTAAATTTGTCTCTTTTGTCTACTAAACTCTGCAAATACCTACAGTTCCAAAATTTTCCTGGGGGGCCGGGAGATAGCTCAGTAGAGTAAGTGTTTGCCTGGCAAGTGCAGGGTCCTGAGTTCAATCCCTGGTACCGGAAAAAAAAAAAAAAAAAAAATTAATACTGTCTCTCAAGTAAATGGTTGGTTAACAAAAAAACAAAAAAAGGTATTAATTGAGAGTAAGAGGCTGGGCAAAATGCCATAGTCTTGACAGGCTACATCCTTGGTTTTCTAAATGTCTGTGTAAAAATATGTAACTGCTTTTATCACATTCTATAGAGATTTATTAGAATATCGATGATTGATGGAAAATACCAATTTCAAGCTAAGTCTGACATGTTTGGTATGCAGAAAGACAGTGATGTTAAGATCAATTACCTATGTTATAGGGTAATAGTATCACGAAGCTTCTCTGCTGGAGGGTTGAGAATATAAGTTAACAGATGAAAAATTGGAGAAAAAGAAGGGCTACGAAGATAGCCAGCATTTTGCCTCTGGCCCTTCAAGGTCAATGAGGACTCAGGACAAAAGAGAACCTGTGCTGTAATATCCCATAACTCAGTGGTGTCCCAAATTTTCTGGTCAAGGAGATTATGGGACCTCAGAGGAAAGGGATAAATGAAGTATAGTGTGTCTAAGGAGAGTCACCTAGAGAAAAAACATTCCCTCAGGCTTTCACAGAAAGCAAACTAGTCAAGCAATGGCCGTGACTCATCCCGATGGCTGACAGTGACAACAGTTCTACAAAGCACTGTACATGATTCCAACGTTAATCCTGACAGGATTTGACCTTGGAAGATACAAAAGATGAATGTTTTGTTATACATGTCTTGCTTTAACTTGCCCTTGATCACCCAGTGGAAAAGCATAATTATGTGGCATAAAATGCAGAGCTAGTTTAGTATGGTGAGCTGTAAGAGGCTCAAATCAACAGCCTCCAACATTGCCAGTTTCACCGGTAACCAACTGCAATTATGAGACATTGGACTATGTGTACAACTACATTCTCTTGGTTCAAAGAAAAGAAATTTTTTCTTTTTTTCTTTCCTTACCAATATCAAGTAGAAAATTTATCACATCCACATCCTGTGCTCTGTATAACTACTATGAGGATAACAGTATGCAATGTGTCAGTTATTGTGAATGTACTACTACTGTGTTTTGAAACTATCATATTGTTACTTCTTATTAAAAGTAATAAAAAATTTTATTAAAAATTAAAATTTTCCAGAGGTCTCAGACTCCTGAATCTATTAAAAAGTGAATGAGGCAATCCTTCACAATTCCTTTGTGTTGTATGTATTTTCATTACTAGAGAGATGAAAACATACATTTTAAAAATATAAGTCCCTTTGTAAGCAACAATAGTAAGCAAATTACTTGTTAACATAAATAACAGTTTCGTGAAAATTAAATTTTTGGGAAAGAATGGAAATTGACAAATGTCTTTAATCTGGTACTAGACGATGGCTGGATCATGGTTGTTAGTCTGTTGCTATATGTTGAAGCAGAGAAAGAAAAGCCCAAACTCACATAGATAAAAAGTTCAAAAAGGGAGTGATTTAAGTTATGTGTGTTCTGACATGACTGCTGATTACTTCCTTAGAAACTGTACCAGAATTCTTCAAGTGGTGGTTTCTTGAGCATCAGTTGCAGTGTAGGTTGTGACACCATATCAGTGAAATATTCTTAACTAGTTAACAACCAGTAGTCTTTCTTGTACTTTGCATATTTTTAACTAAGTATGGCTTTGTAGCATTGTGCACTGGTCATTTAGAAAACACTGATTCATTCAGTTATGAGATCTAGTAGGTGTTGACTCACTGCAAAGAAGCAGTCAGTATTACTGCGGGTCACATCCTGTAAACTGTCAAGTTCACAATGGCAGAAATGAGTTTTCAAAAGGGAACTTTTTACTCAAAAACAAAATTTACTGTCTAAAATTAATATTATTCTTTTCCTTCAAGTGACAGGCACATAGATCTTTTTAAAAAAAAATCTGTTAAATGCTCAATATTGGAAAAATCATGAATGTCAGTTAAAATTCCAAAAAGGAGTTTTTTTTTTTTTTTTCTTGTTTCAGAACTTTTGTTTGTTTATTTATTTATTTATTTTTATGGCCGCTCAGCCTGCCCTGAGGGCAGGGCTGGCACAGCATGTGGTGCCGGGGATCAAACCGTGGTCCCTGAAGCCGCCTAAGCTTTCCCAAGCAGGCGCTTTAGACCACTGAGCCATCCTGCTGGGCCCCCAAAAAGGAGTTCTGAGAAAAGAAAAAAACAGGTTAAACTTACAAGATGAACAGTTGCATACATTTATACTTAAAACAGCTATCTGCTTTGTAGGAAAAATGCTATTTGAATTCTATCTCTTTAGTCACACAGAATATTTAAAATGTGCATGCTAATTTAATGACATTAACTATTACTGTTTGATAGTTCTTAGATGAAATTAGCCTTTCCCCCTTCTTTTGCAAGGATAAAGTTAGAAATGGTATGTACTGGTCTGGTGCTCACACTTCCATTTATGCTGTCTCCATCAGTTTTATTCATCGGGTCAGTAAAAATAGCTCAGTGGATTAAGGTGGCTATAAGCAGGTGAACAGGCCTGCAGTTCAATCCCAGGCCTGCTGTGCCAGTCCTGCCCACAGGCACACTGAGATGGAAATTGAGACTGAGCATGGTGGTGCATTCCTATAATCCCAGCTCTTGGGAGGTTGTAAACAGATGGATCACTGTAAGTCCGATCTAGTAGTGAGACCCTGAACATCCTGTAGACCCTTCTCTAAAATATAAAGAAAAAAGAAAAAAATACTTTGTTCATCGCATGTCTTATAGCACAAGCGAACATACCAATACAGTGAAAGCCACATGTAATTTTTTTTTTTTTTTTTTGACGGACCTAGGGATTGAATTCAGGTCCTTATTTGTGCCAGGCAAGTGCTTATTCTACTGAGCTATTTCCCCAGCCCTATAATATCTTAAAATAGCTAGAAACATAGTTTTGACCTTCTGAGCCTCCTGAAAAAAATCTTGAAGATCACATTTTGAGAGCTGCTTAGTGTTGGCCTGTTCATTGACCTGTATGTCGGTCTGTATGTCGGTCTGTCTCTAAAATATATGAATGTTACGTAAACTAAGTCTTGATACATACTAATGATTATATTTTTATACTGTGCTCCTCAGCTAGTAGCTGGTGAAATGGCCTAAATTGAAGCACAATATGTATTCTTTGAATAACTGAAGATCTTCTTGGAGTTCTACCCATAACCCCATTTCTGTGGAATCGGCTGCTTTCTAGCTCCTTGTCCCTTGGATTTTTGCCAACAGGCTTTTTTTTTTTTTTTTTTTTTCTGGCTGATGGGAGATCTCTTTGGGTGCCTTAGATAAGCTAGAAGTGCTATGGAATTCTTGCCTGCCCTCAAAAGCCTTCAGCTAACAAATTGATGGATGTGTGGTGAGGAGGTGGTAGATAATACCAGGCTCTCTCACTCCAATGTTTGTTCTGTGCTGGCTACTAATGTTCTAGCACAGTTAAACTCTTGCCCTTTACCATAATTTTAACTTGATATCTCTTCATTACCCAGCCTTCCTTTTGTCTGTTGTCCCTTCATCTGTTTCACTTCTCCACTGTGCCACTAGTGTTTCATGTACTTGCCTCTCAAATTGTTTTCACCAAGGAAATCTAACATATAAGATAGATGCTGTTTGTTTGTGTGGGTCTTTGCTGACTACCTCTTAGCCTTTGGAAGAAGAAAGAACTTTTGTGTTTCCCCCTTGCTCACCACATTTTCTCCTGGGAATTTCTAGTAATATAGGCATACCTTAATAAGCTAACCTTTCTTAGGCCACGCAGTTAGCTATACATCCACAAGTATGTAGAGTCTGTGAGTTCTGGAGGCCTGGTCAGTTGAACTAGTGTGCAGCTTGGGCATGGGTAGAGGACACTGTGTGACTTAAGTACTAATTGACAATGAATCCTAGACATGTGGGCCTGTCTCTTTCAAGGTTGCTAGAAGGGTAACACTTCTCAAAGCATCACCTTATCACCTTAAAAGCTGTGAGAGAAAGGGGACATCGCCTTTAATTGGAGTAGAATTTTCCCAGAAGCTCCCTGAAGTCCCTAATAGCATCCTGGTTGGCCAGATACAAATTCCACATCCATATTATTGCAAGAGAGAAAATGAGCACCTAACATTTTTAATCTCTGTCACGATAGACCCATTAGAGAGCCTGAAATTTTTGTCGGTTTTATTTGCTTATCCTAAGTATTGCCAATACTTAGGTTAGTGCTAGGTGTATATTAAATATCTGTTGTGAATATATTTGTCAATAATGACAAAATGTTAACATTCAGAGTGGGTTACAGAGATAAATGTACACATTGTGAGGGCATGTTATACCCCTGTGTTCTCCCTCTTACTGTAATAATTGAGCTTGATTCTCCTGATGGGCTCTCAGAATAAGTCCATAGGTTCACAGTGTAGCAAGACCGTATTTGACCTGGAGTTATAAGGTTATTTGACAGCACTCTCCACTGAACTCCTCCACTAGGAAAACTTCTCCTTTTTTTACATCTTAAATGTAGAATATATAGACCAGGTTTGAGTTTTACATGTAAGCATTTATATAACGGTTTTGAGTGCCATAGAGCATGCAATTTTTAGTCATTCAAGCAAGAGTGTGCTTGGGCCATGTGAGATGGCATACTCTATGTTTGTTACTCCTTTTTCATTTGGTTTGTGGGTTGGGACTCTTGGGATGCCAGCATCCAACAGGTGTGTCTGCAACTTTAGTAACTGTAAGTATCGCTTCTCAAAGCACCTGGCACCTTGGGTTGATGACTCAGCCATTTCTTATTTTAATCTGGTGACTAAACTACAGTCCACTTCACTCAGCTAGATTGTACACTACCTTGTACCTTGTTGCCTCTTTCTTTGACCTCAATTTAGATTAGGTAGCTACTTAGTGAAGCAATTGGAAGGAGGATATACTGTAATTTAGAATTCTAGTTTAGTGTTTTATTTATTTATTTATTTAAATTTTTAATGACAGAAACAAAAAAAATACACTTAAAACTGGAGCTTCTGGAAGAACCACTTGTTCTTGCCTGTCTTGTATCTCTCCTCAAACTTGACCTTTGCCTCCCGCTGGGCCTTGCACTTGAGGGCTGGGTCTCTGAAGATGTCCTTGTTGACCACCGTCTTGTCCAGGGGGATGTCCACAGAGTACCTCATGGGCATGAGGTGGTTGTAGTTATAAACTTTCACAAAGGACTTGATCTTTGACCTCTTGGCGATTTTCTTCTTGCCCATGGCGGCTGTCACTTTGCGGTGATCGTGGTCAATCCCGGCCACCAGGGCATGGCTGTAGGGGCGGTCAGAGGTGACGTCGTCAATGTTCTTCATGATGACGGCTTTGCATCCAGAGTAGTGTCCGGCAAGGGTCAGCACCACTTTCCCCGGTTTCATGAACTTGCCCATTGCAACAGCTCCAAGCGGGACTTACAGTGGAAAGGGAAAAAGCTAGTTCAGTGTTTTTGAAGAAAGTTAGAAATACAAAGATTGGGCAGAAGACTTTGTTGCAAGACATTAAAGAAAAAGGTCTTTTATAAATAACATTCACATATTATGAAATATAAAAGATAGTTGAAATTATTATGGTATTTCTATTTAAGTTTGAAAAAACTTGATGTTTGATTAGATCTCTTTCATTTTACTTTACTAATTGTAGATATTTTATGTATTTCCGAATATGGCAAATTAAAATATGTTTCTCATTTAAAGAACTGATTGCATGAGTTGGATTTTCATTATGCTCCATGTGTTTCCAATGGATAAATTCAATTAAACACAGAACCAACATTCTTATACTTGATTCTGTGTTTGCTGTTTAATATGTGGCCATATATATTTCCTTTGATTGATGCACAGGCCTTAATGTAATTATATTGCTTTCCCAGAAGCTCCCTGAAGCCCCTAGTATCATCCCTGTTGTCCTCTGATGTTTTTAATCTCTGTCATGATAGACTGACTCTCCTGTGAGACTAAAGTTTTTGTCTGTTTTATTTAAATTTTTTTCTGATGGCATGAGTTAATATGAATAATAGCTTTCTTACCTTTTATTTGTATTTTAGGGAAGGGTCTACAGGGTGTTTAGGGTCTCATTTCTAGATCGAACTCAGAGTGAACTGGCCTGTTTACAGCTTCTCAAGAGCTGGGATTACAGGTACCTGCCAACATGTCCAGTCTCAATTGCCCTCTCAGTATGCCCTAGGCCCTGGGAGTCAACCCCTGGCATCCATGCACTGACCTATTTGGCCAGCCCTAAATAATAGTTTTTTAAGCATCTTTCAAATGCTACTTCAGTGAGCACTGAAGAAATATTTACTAAATTTATTAGAAAATGAAAAAAACTAGAAATGGAGATATTCCTACTCTGCATTAATATTTATCTAATTATTAAATTAGATAAGTAATTATCTGCACGTTATATATTAAATATATGTACTTAGGTACCTTTTTAAATGCCACCTCCTAGTTGATGTGGTGTAAAGTTTTTAAGTTTACCCCACTGCCTATGATGAGTGGTCTGTTTCAATTCTATGTGCATAAATAACACCTTAGAGTTTGTACCCTTGGGCAAGTCTGCATAACCTCTTTGTGTCTTAGTGTGCTTTTTTTTTTTTTTTTTTTTTTTTTAGTGTGCTTTTGATAAACAAAAAGTGATAACAGCACAATCCTTATTCATAGGTAGATGTGTTAATATCTGCAGAACACTTGGAACCACTGTTGGTCATATTATATCTACTAGTTTGACAAAATTCTGTAAGCACTGATTAGCTCCATGGAACTTTAAATAAGTATGTACCATATTTTGTAGGAAAAGTGTGTGCTGCATATCCTTTGTTCGTAAAATTTATAGCAAAGGGGCACACAGATAAATGTGCACGGTAGTTTTGTTGTTATAGTTATCACTGGGTAATACCACCTCCATGTTCATCCCTGAATCTTAAGGATGGTTCTTCAGCATATGGATGGAGTCTGAATATAGCCTATAGCAGTATTCTTGGTATCCTACCCAGATTTCCTGTGCTGGGCCAGCACATCTATCTCACAGCTGCTGTGGGTATTGGCTGCTAATGATGCATACCTGTATTCTCCTCTGGAGATCTGCTCCTGGCTGACAGAAATTGTCTTGACCAAATATGTCTGGGAGTTATGAGCTCAGACCCCAAACCTTCCTGCTTCTCAGGATGACTCATAGCCAGTGATGATACAAGGGTGTAACACCAGCCTCCTTGCCTCTGGACTGAACAACTTCAGTAGTTCCATCCAAGTTCCAGAGCCCTTCATGGAATCAAGCTGAGGCTAGATTTCTGAAACAATATCTTTGCCAAGATTCTTCTCCCTATCTTACTACCTTCACTCCTAGTTTCTTCTGACAGCACCTAATTTATGATCAGTATATTAGAAATATCATCTCTATTCTCTAGATGGAATTAAATAAGGATGTCCAGCTAAGCCAGCAATTTATCTTGGTTCAGTTTCTGTTGATATACCAGAATATTACAGACTGAGTAATCTTTAAAGGAGAAGAATTCCAATATCGCAGTTCTGGAGGCTTGGAAGTTGAAGGTTAAGGATCTGCATCTGTTGAGGGTCTCAATGTGCACGAAGCATTAGATCATGAGACAGCACAAGTGTGCCTGCTGAGGATCCCTATCTCTTATCATCAGGGCCCCCCTTATTATCTCATTTAACCTCTAATTATTTCCTAAAAGACCTACTTCAAAATACTATGACCATAAAATTTGCCCATTAAGTTTTCAACATTTGCACTGGGGGGATAAATACTTCAAACCATTATAGAATGCCATCATATTATCACCAAACTAACATAAATGGGACAGAAGAAGCCGTAGTGAGCATTGGATGCTTCTAATCTTTCAGTTCTGTCCTCAACTCATGAAAAGTATAGCGTAGTTAGGACTCTAAAAGCAGAATCTGGAAACATTCTTTAGGTTTTAGTCTTACCCTAATTCTTTCTCACATACAGTGATCTAAATGTCAAGAAAAATGACTTGAAGTTTGATGTTCTTCAGTATCCTATCTACCGCTTAGTGCTAGCTTCTTTGTCCTCACTCATCTCCGCCTCTAGATTGCTCTCACTCATCACCTGTTCTAGATTAGAATTCTGTTCCATCCTATAAGCCAGTGGTTCTCAACCTTTCTAATTCTGTGACCCCGCAGTACAGTTCCTCATGTTGTGGTTACCCCAAACCAAAAAATAATTTTGGTGGCTACTTCAAAACTGTAATTTTGCTACAGTTATGATTTCTGATGGCTTTAGGTGACCCCTGTGGTTTGGTCATTTGACCCCCACTGGGGTCACGACCCACAGGTTGAGAACTGCTGCTGTAGGCTTTCATTCTGAATTTGGAAAGGTTTCTAGAAGAAATTACTGTTGAGAACACTTCTCAGTTTCTGAAAACCATTTCCAAAAAGCACAATTTTGTTTTCTTTTTTGACAGGAGCTGATAATATCCGGAAATATTGGAGTCGCTACTATCAAGGATCTCAAGGGGTAATATTTGTATTAGACAGTGCTTCTTCAGAGGATGATTTAGAAACTGCTAGAAATGAACTGCACTCTGCTCTTCAGCATCCACAGTTATGCACTTTACCCTTTTTAATATTGGCCAATCATCAAGACAAGCCAGCAGCACGTTCAGTGCAAGAGGTAGGTCTCTTTAATGTGGTGGCTTCTGTTTACCATGTTGTTTGTTGGACTACTACTACCGTAATGGAATCTGGAAAGATGCATACATTTGGGGATATACAGTTATGCTGTTTTGATCTTGCAACTATGGGTCTTTTGGAAAGCCTATCTCAGTTTGATAGGTATTTACATACTTAATTCTAACTGAAGAATACTGTACATACTGTTTTCTAACTGTGTTTGAAAACACATCTAGGTATTATTCTCATCTACATTGAAGGGCTAATGGTCTGTCCAAGTTTTTTTTTTTTTTAACTCCACCAATTTAATTCATTCTTCTCCAGTTTTTCAAATGCATTGTGCATATTACCATGCATTACTTGCCTTCAGATGTCATGTTTCTGCCCCTCTGAACTGATTGCCCACTATGAGGAATGGGGCTTATCATCCAGGCTGAAATTTGATTTCAGTTCCAAGTCACTAAGTACATCTGAGTAAGAGTCTACTTTTTAATTTTCTCAGTTTAATTTTGTAGTTTATATCTTTCCTATAAAAGCAAATAATTCTGTACAAATAATTAGTATTTCATTCAGCCAAGCTTCTAATTCATGGTACTAGAGTAATAAGATATGAGAAGTTTTTAAAATTTAAGTAATAATGCTTTATAACCTAAGTACAGTAAAAAAAAAAAAAAAAAAAAAAAAAAAAAAAAAAAAAAAAAAAAAAAAAAAAAAAAAAAAAAAAAAAAAAAAAAAAAAAAAAAAAAAAAAAAAAAAAAAAAAAAAAAAAAAAAAAAAAAAAAAAAAAAAAAAAAAAAAAAA